>JAVMKO010000007.1:57203959-57459422 GCA_032164245.1 Sternotherus odoratus | reverse complement strand
CTACTGAATTAAACTTCAAACACCCCTGGGACGTGGGGCAGGGAAGCATGCAATATCATCAACTAGCTTCTCCCACCCAGGTAAATGTTAGTCTGATTTTGGTCATTGTCAGTTCGTCTAGTGAAATAGTATATTATAGTAATAATTACTGACAGTGGCCCATCACCATTGAATTAATGTTTGTCTATTGCTTTATTCATTTCACACCGCACAGCCTCTCCGTGTTATATCATCCTACAGGCCCAATTTGTAGAATGACGTATGTTGGAGAAGATATAAGGATCTTCAGTTCAAAACAAGGCAGAGTTCACTGATAGCATTACATTTGTGTACTTTAGTCTTGTTGCCTAATCTCCTTCGTGTCTAAGACTAGGCAGGATATATAGGCTTGATGTGGGAATGACATAAATTTTATGTCATGTTTCATCAGTCATCTAATTTACATCATTACTGGACTTTCTAGACATAGTAAATGGAGCCTGCACATATTCTGTAGTTTAAACTTGGTGTCCTAAATGTGACATCCACAAAAAGATGAATTGGCTCTCAGAAGCTGCTAGGCACGTCTTTTACACACAGAATCATGAATCAGTCAATAAGAGTTTGTTCTGATGATGATGTATTTCTGCCCTGTGTTTCACTGATTGACTATTGTCACCCTGTTTCCTGCAAAGGAGAGTAATGAGGGAGGAGACTTGGAATAAAACCAAATTCCAATGCTTTCAGATTGCATGTATTTTTTTTCCTAATTTGCCTTACTCTCAAATTCTATTACTCGACACACCATTATTAGCTAACAGAAAAAAATCTTTCCTCCTGGCATATTTAACAAAATCTGGAAACTATTGATGCTCAGATGTGCAGCAACTGGAAGGAGAGCAGATGAGTAGAGCTGTGTGAAATAATCTCATTGATTCTCAAACCCACTTACACTAAGCCTTGTGTGTACATTTTGAGATACTTACAAACCTTGGCCTGTGCTCACAAAAGTTCACAAATATGATGTTCAGTAGATGGGAAACCTAGCCTACCCCATTTCCTTGAGTGCCCCCTCATCTTTCTCCTAAACTGCTGTTTTTCCACCTAGGAATCACACAATGGGGTTTATGTAACTCTCTCTTAGCATGGGGATGCTAAAGATTATGAAGCTTCTCTCAGTAATTTGCAGCAGAACTAGTTCGTGGGAGTGGTTGCTCCTACTCCAGCTAACTGGGTGGGCTGCTACATACTAATGCCACCCACAGTCGTGTGTTATCATTTAGTAGTCATTGAGTCTATTATTAAATTAAGAATCAGAGAGGTAGCCGTGTTAGTCTGGAATAGCAAAGGACTGGTAACAAAGTCCTGTGGCACCTTAAAGACTAACTATAACGTTTTGAAGCATAAGCTTTCATGGGCTAATACCCACTTCGTTGGATGCAAGCAGTGGAAGTTTCCAGGGACAGGTATAGAAAAGTAGGCAAGAACCAGGTAGGAGGTAACAAGGTTAGTCCAATTAGGCTGAACCAGCTTGTTATCTCCAATTGGGGAGGGTGGGTTATTCTTCTAGCAGTTGAATAGGGGGTGTGAACTCGGAGAGAGGAGAAGCTATTTTTGTAATTAGCAAGCCACTCAAGGTCTTTGTTCAGTCCCAGATTGATTGTGTTAAATTTGCAAATGAATTGCAGCTCTGCAGTTTCCCTTTGCAGTCTGGACTTGAAGTTTTTTTGCTGCAGTATGGTGACTTTTAAACCTGTAATTGTGTGTCCAGGCAGGTTGAAGTGTTCTCCTACAGGTTTTTGTATATTGCCATTCCTAATATCTGATTTGTGTGCATTTATCCTTTTTCGTAGGGACTGTCCAGTTTGGCCAATGTACATAGCAGAGGGACATTGGTGGCATATAATGTCATATATGACATTGGTTGATGTGCAGGTGAATGAACCAGTGATGGTATGGTTGATCTGGTTAGGTCCTGTGATGGTGTTGCTGGTGTAGATATGTGGGCAGAGTTGGCATCAAGGTTTGTTGCATGGATTGGTTCCTGAGTTGGAGTTATTGTGGTGCAGTGTGCTGTTGCTGGTGAGAATCTGCTTAAGGTTGGCAGGTTGTCTGTGTGCCAGGACTGGCCTTCCTCCCAAGGCCTGTGAAAGTGAGGGATTATTGTCCAGGATGGGTTGTAGGTCACTGATGATGGGTTGCAGAGGTTTTAACTGAGGACTGTAGGTGATGGCCAGTGGTGTTCTGTTGTTTTCTTTCTTGGGCTTGTCTTGCAGCAGCAGGCTTCTGGGTACATGTCTGGCTCTGTTGATCTGTGTCCTTATTTCCTTGTGCGGGTATTTCCTTGTGCGAGACTCTCAAAACTACAATACCCGCACAAGGAAATAAGGACACAGATCAACATGCACATAAATCATAAAAAAATTATAGTACTGGATCGATCGCTACCTGCTGATTCGGTGGGTAGTACAGACATATCTGTAGAGTCCATCACTATAAAGAAGGTTTCCTAATCCTTTAATCATTCTTGTGGCTCTTCTCTGAACCTTTTCCAATTTATCAACAGTCCTTCTTGAACAGTGGACACCAGACCTGGACACAATATTCCAACAGTGGTCACACCAGTGCCAAATATAGAGATAAAATAACTTCGCTTCTACTTGTGATTCCCCTACTTGTGCCCAGCTTACCAAGCAATCCACATCACTCTGAATCAGGACCTGTCATCTTCATTATTTACTGCTCCTTCAATTTTTTGTCAACAGGAAACTATCATTGATGTTTTCTTCTAGTTCAGTAATAAAAAAAAAAAAGCTAAATAATATATGGTCAAGAACTGATCCCTGCGGGACCCTATTGGAAACACACCCACTTGATGACAAGTCCCCATTTGCAATTACATTTTGAGGCCTGTCAGCTAGTTTTTATTTCATTATTGTGATATACTTGCCAAAGAAAGAAGTGTACAAGGCTTTTAAGAATCATTTTAGAATGTTAATCACCAATGTAATAAGCATTGTATTTAAGCCCTTGATTTTACATCATTGGGCCACACCCTCCCTGGTGTAAATTGGCATAGCTCTTTTGACTTCAGTGGTGCCATCCCAGTTTACATTTGCTGAGGATCTGCCCCATTAATTGTAATGCTGAGTTTCATTTTCCTTTGGACTGTGTACAAAATGGGAAGAAATGAAAACTTCACTCTCTACTATGCTGAGATTTAAACCGCACAGAGGGGCCAATACCAACACACCTTCGACATGAATGTGCTCAGCCTCTATGGTAGTGATCTCTGCCAGAGAACCAAACAATGGAAACAACTGTACTGCCACTTATCTGCACGCGCGTGTTATCATCATAACAACTAAATGTGATCTGTTCAGAACAGAGTACTCAGCACTGTACAAAACAAGTACAGCTACCTTCTGGGTATAAGAAGGGAGAAATAAAGCCCCTCACTTCCCAATGACTTGATGGGTTATAGTAATAGTAGTAGTGTGAATGAGGACACATTCACCACAATTAGATTGGCAAAAGACACACTTATACAAGGTTCTTGCTAGCAAAGTGATAACACAGTGTTCCCCTAATTAACGTAGGCACTGTGTGAGGAACAGTTTTGTTACATTTTTAAAAATCAAAACCAGGCTCTAATGCTTTATTATATGGAACACCCCATACTCCAGTGAACTGTTAGCACCCTAATAGCAAGAACGATGCATAGTTGTGGGGTCTGTAAATGTGGTTGTGGCGCTAGTGTACAGAAAGGCTTGGTTAGGTCCATGACCTAGGCTGTAATGATTGCCTAATACAATTCTATAAATGAGTTGTCCTTTCCACAATACAGAACAACAAACTGTGCTAACACCCCCACCCCCCCAAACTATGCCAGATGATCCTGCACTGGCACAATTAGACTTGCAGCATAAATGGGCCTTTTGTTGCAGCAGCTGTGTCCAAACTCACTGCTAACAAAGAGCAGAGGGTAAAGAAGGAGCACAAATGCTGAAATGGTGTTTAAAATAGGGTGAAAGTTAAATGGTAAAACTGTTTTTCACCTTGGAGATTTAAAACTCTAGCTGAGTAATTTTACTGTTCAACTAGAACTAACTGCACTTTTCCTAAATATGGCCTGATCTAGACACTGTACAATTCCTTATTTGCTTTCTTATAGGATTAGTTTCTGAAGGAGCACTGCCAACACATGGCAGATGGATTACTAAGCGAGATTAATTGGAAGACAGAAAATTCACAGCAGTGAAAAAGAAAGTCTGTTACTGCTAAATAGCTCATCTATACCTAAAATAGGGCCGAAAAAGACTTGAGGGACACTTTAAATTTATGCTTCCACATGCATTCCAGAGGGAGTGTTTCGACACAGAAGTGGGGGGGGTCTTTTCTCCTTTCATGGTTCATTTTGGCTTCGCTGCTGCTCTGGGATGACACATGTCGGTGTAGCACATTTTAATTGACACTGCTAGATGTGTGGATTGGTTATACCATGATCCCTGTGCTGCTGAATATATGATGTGCCTTGAAACTACATCTTCACAGCAGCAAGAGCACTGTAGTCTGCTATACTCTTTACAAAGAACAGGTGTGGGCATTCCCAAGAGATACTGTAATGTCTCTACGGAAATGTACATAGCACAGTAATACAATACATCTTTCTTTAAAAAATGCACTGGTTTTTAATCATGTATGTACTTGTTCTTTTTCTGCTCACCAGTCCAACAAACTGTAAAGATTTCTGGCTGAGACTTGTTTCAAAGTCTCATACAGCTCGAACAAAATTTGAGCTTTCAATACTGAGGATTTCAGAGGCATATAAGTACTATTATTATTGTACTCTGTCAAAAACCCTTTGCATTTTACTTGGGGCATATTAAACATTCATTCTAGGTAGTGCCTAGAAGGCAACCAGGTTGAGGCCCCATTGCGGTAGGTGCTGTACAAACTTGCTCAAGATATGGCATCTTAGGTTTTAGGTATAATGCAAAATATTTTTTTACACAGGATCTAAATTACTAACATTCTGATATAGGTTCTGATATAATAGCACTAACAGGCATATTCAGATGATGGAGTGAGCTTTAGTACTAATATGGTCACTGACTAACTGCAAGACATTTACCAAGTCACCACACCTCTTTTTCTCAGTTTCCCCATTTCTAAAAAGGGGACAATACTACTAATTTTACCTCACAGGGAATTGGGAAGATCAGTTATTCTTTAAAGAGGTTTAAACATGAAAATCTCTATGGACAGCTAAGTACTATATTATTATGGCTATCAACCAGGGAAACACTTCCCTTTTAAAAAAAATTTGCTCATCCAACACTATACTTGGGATTTTCAAAAGTTTACACTGATGCTGCGACTGCTCTGTTGAAATCAGCGACAGCTGATATCAATGGGGGCAAAGTCATGTCAATATTCAGTGCTTTTGAAAATCCTACTGTAGACCAACTCTTGTTAGCGTTTCCATCTGATAGAAGCCTCTACTTCACTAAACCAGTCCTCTGCTTCTAAGTGAGGTGTTTTAAAAAATTCTTTCTGGGTTCTAAAGTAATTCCTCTCAAGATTCCCAGGTTTCACCATGAGGAACAAAGGAGGAGGAAATCACCTCTAGAAAGCTGAAACTGATTGGGAAAGAAAGGCTAACAACTCTTTGGAAAGCTCCAGAGTTAATGTTGCTGTTCCCCTCTAGAAATCTAAGCAGCAGTCTCATTCAGAATGTTTTCTTACTGCAATTCTCTTCCCCCTAAAAGGTTGGCAAGTCATTTATGTGTGCACTTAGGCAGATGTTGATAATTTAAGACAAGTCATTGCCAATACACACATTTTAAACTTCTTGTTGGAACACAAATGAGATGTAAATGACTTAATAGTTTAGAGATGAATTACAAAAATCACACTGAAAATATCCAAAGAGGAAGAGAAAATCTCTGGATTTAATTTCAAGACCTAGAAGCTTTCATTATAGTTTATTTCTTTTTAGACATCAACAAAAATAGCAAGTAGCAGCATTTACTGCCAAGTAGTCCACATTACAATAAAGTCTTTAATGTCCTAATTCTGTTGTGACTCATCCTCTTTAAAATACACTGCAGCCACTTTCTTGACATATCCTAGGTCATAAAAATTGAATGCCAGTTAACCTTTTTTTATTTGCTGCCCTATTTTAAAAGCCCTTTAAAACCACAAGCAAATGGATTTAGGGTATGTGTACACTGCAACTAAACACCTGCAGCTGGCCTGAGTCAGCTGACTCGGGCTTGTGGGGCTTAGGCTAATGGGCTGTAAAACTGTGGTGTAGATATTTGGGCTTGTACTGGATCCCACACTTTGGGACCCTCTCCCAATTCAGGGTCGCAGAACTTGGACTCCAGCACAAACAGCTATTTAATTGCAGTACTCATACTGTATATCTTTAGACACTAGGTTATAATGACATGTAGGCTTCTAAATCACTTAGATGCTTTTGAAAATTTTACTCCATATTTTTAACAAAGTTTTTACAGGATTTTAAGCAAAATACAGTTATATGATTAATCAAAAACCAAAGGTATGTAGATCCCCTGAAAGGAAAGACCTGAAAGTGGAATAAAAAGAGAAAATAGGAAGTAAAGAAGAAGAAGGGTGATTCCTGGGGTGTTCAGTAGTGGAGAGCAGCTTGTGGGGAAGTGAGACATAGAAGTTTATAATGTATAACAATGGCTTATTTACATAAAGCAGATGTTACTGTTGTGTAAGGATGTGACTGCAGAGGTAAAAAAAGGTCATTCTCCATGCTGGATGATGGGGCTCTGGGATGCACGGCAGAACAGGCAACAGCTCTGGTTTCTGTGCTGTTAAAATTATGTAATATATGAATAAAACAATTTAACTGTTAAAGATAAACTCTCCTTGGGTAAATGAGAGAAACATGTTACTGATCATTCATGTCACAGAATAAACAGCATAGCCTGAGTCCTTGCCTAGGATCAAGGTGCAGGTGGGTAATGGGATGCTGCTTGAGTTTGTCCAGTTTGGCTGCCAACACAGTTTAGAAGAGCCCCAGGGCTGGGAGCTGAGCTTCCTGGTACACCTTAGAAAGTCTGGTGAAAAACGTTGGGATTCTGCAGGCTGCCCAGCTAAAATGCTGTTAAACTGCATCACAGGGTACTTCCTCCAATGTGCTGTACAAAGGACCTAATCCAGCTGCAACGGAAGTTAGCAGGAATCTTCCCATTACACCACCTCACATCTTACAGCACCCTTGCTCCTCTTAAAAAACAAAAAAAGCAGCATCTGAATTATGCTTCCTTGGAACTGTCTGAAAGCTGGTGTTTGAAGTTGAACCTTGTGAAGCTCTATCAGGGGAAGACAGGGCCTCAAGCATTATTAGGAAACAGCATTCATTTTCTAGTTATGCTGCTCTGAGGAAGGCAGTTACCTATAAAGTTGGCACAGATCGAAGACTGCCAAATAAAGGTGAACATACCATACTGTTTCTCCTTGTCTCATGATAATCACAATACTTTGCATTAAAGATTACTGTTTAAAAAAAGTGGAATAATAAGCTTTATATGCTCTAAAATGTACTAATCATAGCAGAAATTATGAGTTTGGTGATCCTAAAGGTTAGCATGCTTTCAAAAGTGAAATATAACCATTCCTGGCTGTTTTTTAAAAATATATTTTTAAGATTTTCAGCAGATGCAAGACAAGTTCCTGATTCTTTCAAATTATAATACAAAACTATGGCAATTGGAGTAAAGATCTGATATAGGACAGAACTTAACATCCATCAATTTTACTAGTCACCTCTATTACTAGAACTAAGACCCAAGACTATAAATAGTTTACAGTAAAACAAAATGTCTATATTGCTTAGATCCCTATAGGATTTTTTGTCTTTTTAATATTCTAGAAATTGTATTCTTATGAACAAAAAATGTAAGTAGTTAATGGATAGCTTTCTTGCTAGCCTTGTCCTAAACAAAACTTATATGGAAAGCATTAAATTAAAAACTCTATGAGCCCAGCTTTTCCCAGATGTAAATTAGTACCACCTGGAAACAATCACATGTTGAATTTTATGCACATGAGCAGTCCCACCGACTTCTTGGGAAATTGACTTCAATCAGAGCTTGTGCCAGGTGCTTTTTTTCTTTCCCAGAATTAGGTGAGAATCTTGGCTTTCGTCACATGCCTTAGGAGAGAAAGTTTTAAGAAAAACAAATGTAGGGAGACTTGTGATTGAAATCCTGTGGCCTGGAGACACTACTTCTCTCCCAAGTGTTAAGTAGTCCCCAGAGTGGTGTTGTGTACGCCGAAGCATGCAGCCATTTGCGTCAATATCTTTGGACAGTCGCCCAGTCCCTTTGAAGCCCATTGGACGGCTTTTACTCACAAAAGTAATGCACCCGCATCAGCTATAGGTCCCCGGGGCATGCGGAAATCCACCATACTCCTGAGCATTGAACACTTATTCTCGTGGGTGCTCTTGCACCCCCTGGTTTGAAGTGGTTTCCATCATATGCCGCTTGGTTCCCTAGCTCTCACCTCCCATACACACAGTGTAGTCCCAGCCCCCCCGCCTGCTCTGCTCAAGGAAGAGGTGGTTGGCGCTAGGTCCGGGGCAGGCCGGGTGAGCCCCGCTCAGAGCGGTGGTTCCCTTCCAGTGCCCCGGCAGGGGGAAGCGGGCTCTAGGCGCGCAAACCAGCGCGAAAGTGCCTGCTCCGTGACCATGTCGTGCCGACGCGTCCCTTGCGCGGCGTACAGCGGGCAGGGAAGGGGCAGCGGCTCCCTCCGGGCCGGGCGAGCTTAGAGGCGCGGCCGGGGGCTGCTGGCGAGCACGGCGGAGGCAGGAGAAGGCAGCCGCCTCCTGCCCCCGGTAGCTTAGCGAGGCGGCGGCGGGAGGAGGAGCCGCTGCGCGAAGCCGCGGCCCAGCCCAGGCGGGGGAAGCGAGGGCTCGGCTCGGAGCAGCCGAGAGGCCAGAGCACAAAATGGTCGTTTGGGGCTTGTCGCGAAGGCGAAGCGGCTAGGAAGAGCCGAGCCGGAGCCCTGAGCAAGCGGGGAGCGCGCCGCCTGCGTAGCCGCCCCCGTCCAGCCAGCGGGGCTGCAGCGCTTCAGCGGCCGGCCGCAGTGACTCGTGCATGACCCGCGGCGGCAGGACGGAGCGGAGCGCCCGCCCCGGCACCATGCAGCAGGACTGAGGAGGCGCCGCTCTGAGTCTCTCCGCTTCCCCTGCCGGCCGAGGGACCCCGCGGGGAAATGGAGTCGTTCCCCCACGGTGAGTGGAGCCGCGGGCACCGGCCGCGCCCCTGCTGCAAGCGGACTCCTCGCCGGAGCCTTGATGCTGGCGGCAGCGGCCCGGCCAGAGGGAGCCCCCGACTCTGAGTGCGCAGGCCCCACAGGGCAGGCTCAAGGTCAGGGCCCCCCCCGGGGTGGGGGGACGAAGCCCCCACCTAGCGCAGGCCCACAGCCGCACCCCCAAGCTGGGCAGTGTCCTGAGGGTGCCGCAGAGCAGGGAGCTAGCCCCGCTGCAACACTGGAGAAAGTTGGAGAAGGTGTGGGAGGTGATAGCTTTTATTGGTCCGATGGAAGATCTTACCTCGCCCATCTCCTCTCTCTCGTATTCTGGGCCCATCGAGGCTACAGCACTGCAGGGAGGAAAGTTTTTTAGCTGGTGGGAATTCGCCCTGGGGGCTGGTGGAAGGCAGCCCGATCACTCATTCCCTGACCACGTCCTGTCCTGAAACACAAGCTGATGTTGCTCAGTGAGCCTGGGTTAAAGGCTTCTTAAAAATGCTGTAACTGATCATTGAAAACTATAAACCCTCCCATGTATGAGCAGTTTTGCTGCAGTTTTTTCCTTTTTTTAATTGCAAGTGCACGAGAACCGGATTCTTTGTTTCTGCGGAGTTCATGCGCTCTTGTTTATTTTCCATGGACTGTCATAATCCTCTGTGGGACCTAACATAATCTTGGCTGAGCTTTGCTGAGGTACACACAACAGGCAAATAATGCATGGACAGTGGAGAATAGGCAACGGGGCAATTAAGGAACAAGATGCTATGTTTACATAAATGTCTTCCGTGATTGAGTCAATGTCAACAGCCCATGAAAAATGAGGGGAGAGAGAAACAGGAAAACAAGGGCAGGCACTCTCTTCCCCCCACCCCCCATGACTTGAACAGTTTCAACAGTACTTGAAATTACACTGTGCATTTCCCTTGTGCTTTTCAGATGACACGCTGAAATCATATAGGTAGCATTAGTGACACATCACTAGTTTGAGGTTCATTAGTTGTACCTTACCTTATAAGGTAAGAATATACAAGAGTCTCTGCATCCATTGTTAAAGTGCAATCATGTCTGGGGTGGAATGCAGCAGCTGTGTAACAGCAACACTTCCCAACAGCTAAGGGCAGAAGATGAAGTTGCCCAACCATTTGAAACTGCAGGGAATTTGAAGATAGGGGTCTAAAATAGAATTTGGACAGGACAGTGGGTGTAATATACTGCCTATTAAAAATACTGAGTGGTTTTGAAGGACGTGATCAGGGTTTTGGTCAGTTAAGTTATACAAGTAAAAGAATTAAAAGTGAAAGCTGAAACTCAGCCAGAATTCACTGCATTGTACTTAGGGTGACCAGATGTCCTGATTTTACAGGGGCAGTCCTGATTTTTGGGTTTTTTTTAAATATAGGCTCCTATTCCACACACACCCCCCCCATCTCCTGACCTGATTTTTCACATTTGCTGTCTGGTCACCCTATTGTACGTGAGTTTCTCAGTGATCTGTCAAGCCATAATGTAGTATCTGCTACAAAATTCAGAGAAATGCCTTTACAGTGAAAACTAGACATTTCCAATTTAATCAGACATTTTGTCATCCCAGTATTGCTCTATATTTTCTCCAAAGAGCCTCATGTCCAGATAGATGAGTTGTGAGAATCTTAACTTTGTAAATGTTTTGACTTTTGAGATGGCCCTTTAAAGTTGGTTTAAGAAGAACTATTGCATTTTGTCACTATTTAAATTGAAGCTTGTTCAGTACAGGAGTCATCCCAGGATATAGCAAGAATATAAACCGAGTAGGCAATCACTTAATAGATACTAAGAACTTGTTACAATCAAAGAGTTTATATTCTGTGCTCTTTGTACATCTGGGAAAAAGATTACATCTCTATGAGCGGTAACCTAGTTCCACTGCTTGCATCCGACGAAGTGGGTATTAGCCCACGAAAGCTTATGCTTCTATACTTTATAGTTAGTCTTTAAGGTGCCACAGGACTCTTTGTTACCTCTAGTTTGTGGAGGTATTTTAATAAAGGAAATGGCTTAAGATCTAGAAGTACATGCTATTATGTTGGAGAATATCTGCTGCCATGTTAATAACTGTTGCAGGGTACCTTCTCGAATCCCGTAGAAACGAGGCTCACACACAGTGGCTTGATGGAAAGTGGTGAGTTTATTGGAAGGTAGTGACATCACAACGCCTGGGGGCCCTGGCTGCAGGCTGTCACTGATGAGGGACCTGGCACACCCAAGCGATACCCAGGAAAGGAGCCCAACACACAAGGGTGTGTCAGCACAGAAATACTCATGCTCATTTACATCTCATACATAAACATATCTCATAAATAGCAAACAGCAAGCAAGATTGGTTGATTACATGCTGTTCAGCCTCAATTTACCTATTTAGTTTCACATGCACTCGTTCTCACACAGATGGGGTAAACAACTTCCCAGCTGAGAAGCTGTTCTCAGACACACACGAGATAACAGAAACACAAGGCCATTCTCAGGCTGATAACCTTATTATGCCGGGACCCGCGAAAAACAGATTTCAGATGCAGCGGAAATTTTGTCCGTTGCATCCGAAGTCCGTTAAATCGGGGTCCGTTAAATCGGGGTTTTACTGTATTGAAAAGAGCCATGTAAGTTTCCAACTCCATTGTGTCAGAGATGGGAGGGAGAGGAGAAAAGAGGACAAAATCAGTAGGAAAAAAGAACAAGAGTTTCAGAAAGGGCTGTCCAGAGAACAGAAACTACCCAAAGGAAACTACATTTGACTGCATCCTTTTATATTTGAGCTCCTTCATGGGGGAAGACCGTACAGTTTCTTTCTTAAGGGTACCTCTTAGAACTATTCTTACACAGGACAGCTGCTACTTATGACATTTCTGTCCAGTGGCGTTTTAAAATGAAATCAAATTAAATTTTAAAATAGATTACCATAGTGCAATACAGCTATATAATATAATTTTGTAAGACAGACTGTCTGCTGTTGGGTATTTGAAAAGTACACATACAACATGCTACTTTACTATCTTGGTATTGCCTATAGTGATGTAAGTACACTGTACTTAAATTATATGACTAGGAAATCCAAATAGAAACTCTACATAACCTAAAGCGCCTCTTTCCCCCCCCTTCCCCCCCCCCCCAAAAAAAAAAAATAAAAGAATGACCAGAAGGAGAA
Organism: Sternotherus odoratus; assembly: GCA_032164245.1. Lineage (NCBI taxonomy): Eukaryota > Metazoa > Chordata > Testudines > Kinosternidae > Sternotherus > Sternotherus odoratus. Next base: position 57,446,965 of record JAVMKO010000007.1, on the reverse strand, counting down.
TCTTGAAGGAAACAGGAAAGGCAGAAATTCCAGATGACCAGTGCAGTCCATAATTGAGATAAATTGTATCTCCAATCTGATCAAAGTGAATTCTGTTCTATGTTGGGGCCCTATTCTGTGCCTGAGCAAGTGAATCTGCTCTCTTCTTTCAGTGTGAGTTTTGGCTCCCTAGGGAGAGCTGAATAAGCTCCTAGTGCCCAAATCTGACATTCAAATTTATTTTGTTTAGTACTTTGCTCTGCTACTGGTCTCTTTGGCTTCAATATGTAAAGACTAAGAGTAAAATCCTGGCTCCTCTGAAGTCAATGGAAATTTTGCTGTGGACCTCAGAGGTGCTGTGATTTCATCCTCTATTAGTAAATATTGCAGAATACACTTAGTGAGATGGCCTCTTTAGGATAGTACACACGAAACTGCTTCCACAGGTTAAGTTTTATCCCTGTTTAACTTGGGGATTGTTTCTTCCTCTGTTCAGAAAACACTTAGTTGGGTACTACTCAAATATGTTGAATATATTGGATCTCTTAAAGGATTCCTCACCCCCCCACCCTCCCCCGTTATAATATTTTCAACAGGGAATTCATCCCTTCTTTTGTATTAGGGCATTTCTTTGTCTTTCCAAAGACTTAACCCTGGCAGTGTCCCTTCCCCCCAATAAAAATTGTGTAGCACCACTTTTCAGATTGTAGTGACCTCATAATTGTGGTGTACGTCCCAAGATTACAAACTGATATAAAAGGAGTAACATGCATTCAGTGAAAAATGTGTAGTTTATTTCAAAGACTTACTCCTGGGTATTATATTTTGCACTTTCCAAAGCATGCCTTTGTTCCTTGATCTTTGGAATGAGCATACTTATTTCAAGAGTTTAAGCATTTTAAAGTTCTTGTGCAGGGGTAATTTGGATGTGTGTGTGTGTGTGTGTGTGTGTGTGTATATATAAAATGGACAGAATGGAGCAATAATTCCAACAAGGTAGAAATTCTCTGCAACTATATATATATATATATAGTTGCAGAGAATTTCTACCTTGTTGGAATTATTGCTCCATTCTGTCCATTTTTTCAGTTACTGATGTATTTTTGATGTTGCGGGTGGAAACTTGTCTTTCATGTGTAGGGCCAGTCACTAGAATCTCCTGAGAGGAACAGTGAGGAAATCATAGTAATTATTTCAGGTGTTTTTTTGTTTTGTTTTGTTTTGTTTTGCCTCAGGGTGTTTCTGGTGTATGAAAGCTATGAGTAGATAACTTTGTGTTTGTCTGGTGTTATTATTGATTCATTTAGCTAGGTTTGGAAGCAAACTTGCTCTGCTGTTCCTGTCATTTTAAGAGTTTGGTTGTGTGGCAGAAATGATCTGTAAGTCTCAGAAAAGAGAACAAACTCTGGGTTCTTTAAAGCGGTCTGTAGCTTCTCTGTAGCCAGTGGAACTGTACCTAGAGACTTGAGTATCTTCCAGGGGAGAGAGAGAGAGGAAGGTTGTGGAGCAAAGACTGATAAATAAAAGGTCATTGTTGAGATATTTGGCTCTCTATAAACTGTCTGTTGTGCTTGCAAGGTGGAGTGATTCAAAATGTTTATTATTTGTAAATCATGATTTACATCCCTCGGTGGTGTGTGTTTGATTTGTTTTTTAAAATAACTTGATTTACGTTAAGGCCTCGTCAGACTAATTTGACAGTTTGTACTATTGCGATTTGAGATTAAAATCTATGATTAAGTTGTTATGGCTATGTTTTCAATGCTGCTACTGGTGGGAGGGTATCTTTGAATTTTACAGAACTATTACACCAATAAAACAGAATATTGGAAACGAAGGCTGTGATTCAGCAAACAGTTAAGAGATGTAATTTTGCTCACATTAATAATCATTGACTTCAGTGGGACCATTCGTGCTTAAAGTTTTGAACGTGCTTTTAACAAGATACCATTTTATCCCCTGAGGGTGTAACAGCTTATTGACGTTCTGGATGTCGCACTCTATCCTACTGTTTTTATGTTCATGTCAAGGTGCTGCTCCAATATGGTCTGCATTGCGTTGGTGGGAAGACTCTTATTCTTTCACTGTGCTTGTTGGGACAGCATGTAGGGAGCACCTTCTGTTGCTTTCTGGAATATCACTGACAAGAGTTGTAATTCTTTCTGGTCCTCTGCTGGAAGCATGGTGGATGTAATGCAAGGTCCCATGGCCGGTATGAAGCATAATCCATTTTTATGTGAGGCAGTAGCACCTGCAAAGGTAGAATAAAGGACATTGGAAACAATAATATCCTGCTTTCAACGATAGGCTTGACTTTGGAGCATGTTCTTAGAGGGTGCTGCTCAGAGGAGCAAGGAGTTTGTAGAAAGGAGAGAGATGGCGAGGAAAAGTAGATTAATGATGTTGATCATACACCCACATCATGCATAATCATTGAACTGAAGATCAACAAACACAGAAGCTGATGCGTGAGTCAGTTTTGAAATAGGTCCGTTACTTAAGGGAGATGTTTTTTCTGGGTCCCATAAAACAAAGCAGTAATATTCAGGTAGAACAATAAGATGTCCAGTCAGGTTTTCTCCTCTCAAGCTATCTCACCTCTGAATATTCTGATCAGTTTGATCTATTTTTTAAAAAAATCATTACACACCAGTGATATTTTCCCATTCACTGAATATGTAGCATATGTTGAAACTTGTGAGTAAATCTAATCATAAGTGTCATTGTTACGGGATGTTCCCTGTCTGCCTGTAGGTAGCTACCTGCTGTCAGTTGCTATATACTGAGACTGTAAGAACTTTGCAGTGGGTCCCAGGCCCTGACTGAGACCTCTAGGTGCTACTACAATATAAATGATGAATAATCTGTAGAGGAGAGAACATTTGCTATATTAGTTTCTTCCAATTTAAAATGAGGGTTTGCACTTTCTCAGGCCAAATCCCAGTTATGAAAAGAAACTTCTGATCATGCAGTGTATGTTTGTAAGACTGTGGGTCACAGTCTTATCTACTCAAGTAGCTCCACTCTATCGGTGATTGAGGATGTGCTTTAAACTAGAATAGTGCTTCTAAATTAGAGGATTTGGTGGGGAACTGGAGAATTGCAATTAAAGAATAACCCGTATGTGTATGATCTCTTAAACCAAATGACCAGCTGGTTTGACTGCAAAATCTTCCCCCAGAAATTTCTAGCTCAGATCACATGTAAGTACTATACTTCAAAAGGAGTATTTTCCAGAAAGGGAGATTTGCATTTGCCATATAACAGAAACTTTGTCATAACTTTAATTAGTTAAAGGCCTGATCTTCACAGGTGCTGAATACCCACAACTCCACCTGAAGTCAATAAGAGCTGTTGATGGTTAGCAACTCTGAAAATCCAGCCATCTGGTCCAAATTGCACTATTCTCCAAACTGCAAAGTTCTCCTCACAGCGTGACCCTTTATTGCCTCATAAGGCTAATATTCTTTGAAAGACGTTCAAAATGTATAATATTAATTGCAAATGGGAAACTAAAATCTTTAAAAAAAAAAACAAAACTCCAAACTCCTCCTTTTTTCTTTCCTTTCTTTTTTTTGCTGCTTGGATGGGATGGAGAATAAGGCAGAAATGCTGGCTCCTCTGAGTCAAATGGGAGTTCTACCACCAACTTCAATGGAGCCAAAATTGCACCCCAGAAAGGGAAGGGCGCAAGAGTCAAGATGATCCTAGCTACTCCTGGAATGAGTGTGAGAAGATAACTCTCATCTGAGTTAGATCACTCATGGATATTTAAAATTTTGTAAGGCAATCTGATACTATGGAGATGGCTGTGGTATAAATACCTTTGGTGAATATCCCCTTATTTCACTAATGCCCTATTGATACTAAATGACCTATTCATGTGGTAAGAGGACAATTTGGTCCTTAAGTACTTAAAGTACACAGCAAATGATCACTCTTTCCTCACCTGCCCAAAAATTGCTGATGACTTTTAAATTTGAAGTGATCTGTCCGTAGTAATCTAGTTATACATTTTTTAAAGATATACTAGTAGATTTTTTTGTAATCTAATTGAGCCTTCAATCTGAAGTCCTGCCAAAGAAAATGCATTTGCAGTTTTATTAGCAGTCCGGAAGAGACGTTAAGGAAACCTTTGTTGTTGAAGCCACTATTTATTATTCGTGGGTTCTTCTATAAAGATTGAAGTTTTATCTCCTGTTTTCCAGAGCAGCTTAAGATAAACATGGGTCTGAAAGTGTCATCGTGCTAGCAAAAAGGGTCCCTCAAATATAGCGAGAGAAGTATATTGCGGTAAAAAGATGCCATGCACATTTCAGAGCTGCTATTCCCTTGTTTTGGCTTTTTCTCCCCCTTTTGGAAAGAGATGTTTTCTTCTTTCTTTTAATAGCTATAAAGAAAATAAATGCATTTCTGCATCAAGGTGGTATAAAATATCAATGAATTGTATTTCTAAAATATTCAGGGTCAGATTTTGAAAACTTTTCCAGAAACATTTCTAGCTTTTGTCTTTGGTAGTCAAATCTGTCTTGCCACTTTGTTTGGTTTTTGTTTTTTTGTTTAGGTGAACTGTTTGTGGTGTTACTGAGTATCCTTTACCTCTTTCAGCTTCTTGTTTGTGTCTCACTGCCATATTTGAAAAGCCATATCATTGTAGTTACCTAGACCCCTGCTTGTCAAGGACACAGTGCCCGTTGGACTATTTCTGAAGTCTGATTTGTCCCCCTGAAATTAGATGTCACTTTCCTAATGTGAGCAACAAGGTTGGTGTTAATAGTTTGAACACTGGAGAAATCTTATTTAGGCTAGATGCCCACCTTTTTATAAGGACGTGCTGTTACAGCTAAATGGTCATGTGGTGCCAAGATAGCATGTGTCTGTTTGCACTAAAATTATGAAACATAAAAATAGTAACAGCATGTTTGTGCTCTGTTGCTGGGACCAAAAGGAGGCATTATCATCTGTGTGGATACAGAGTGTGAAATCCTGACACCAATGGCAAAACTCTCATTGGCTTCAGTAAGGTTAAGGGTATGTCTTCACTACAGGACTAGGTCGATTTCCCTTAATTCGATTTTCTAAACTCGATTTTAGAAAATCGAATCAGTGTGTCCCCACCAGGACAGCAGGTCGACAGTGGTCGACACTGTCTGTCCTAGAACTTTTGCAGGGGTCGACATAGCCCGCATTTCACTTTGGGTCGGTAGCCCACAGTGCAATGCGTGCCGGACCCCCCGCCCGAGCAGCCCCGCGGACCCCCCCGCCCGCCTGCACAGCCCCCCCGCCGGACCCCTCCCGCCCGCCCGAGGGGGGGGGGAGCCGGCGCGGGGCTGCTTGGGCGAGCGGGTCAGCTGCCTGGTCAATTTCAGGTGAAATTGACCAGGCAGCTGACCCGCTCGCCCAAGCAGCCCCCCGCTGGCCCCCCGCCCCCCCCAGCAGCCCCGCGGACCCCCCCGCCCGCCTGAACAGCCCCCCCGCCGGACCCGCCCGCCCGAGGGGGGGGGGAGCTGGCGCCGGGCTGCTTGGGCGAGCGGGGGGGGGGGGGGTCCGCGGGGCTGCTCGGAGGTCGGAGGCTTAACTTCAGATGCCTCTTCACTTACTCACAGTCGAGCTTGGAATGTCGATTTTAGCCTTACTTCTCTCGTCAGGCAGGACTTACAAATTCGATTTTGAGGGCCCTTTAAATCGACTTTAAGGGCATGTATGTGAAGACAGGTACACATTTAATTCGACCTAACGTTGTTAAGGTCGAATTAAAGTGGTAGTGAAGACATGCCCTAAGTTTTCACCAAGGGCGGTTGGTTTTTGAACACCCTAAGTACATCTTCCACATGTCTCCATTTTCTCCTGTTTCATTATTTATTGTGGAATGCTTAAGGTGTTTCAGGTGACCAGACTCTCCCGTTCTCATCAACTAAAGGCACAGATGATACAGGCCTTTTCTTTCCTATGAAATACAGTATTCTCAATCTCCATTTAAAAAAAACAGCAAATAATAATAAAGCTGACTTGATAGCACTGGAAACTGTTTTTTGGAACTAGAATAATACAGGCAAATCACTGCAAGCTTCCCTTTGCTGTGTCACCATTGTGCCTTACCCATGATCTGGAAGACCCACACTGAAGGACTTCACATTGGTATTTGGCTTCAACCTGTGGAGTCAATTGTAGCATCAGGGCTTTAACTTGTCTGCTTACACAACTGCATAATGAAGAAAGAATATAATTACCGCTCTCTCAAGTACTTACGTGGTCCCTATTACTGTAGTATTTGAGCTCCTTGTAATGTGTTAATATAGTTACTCTCACAACACCCCATGTGGTAGGGAAGTGCCATATCCCATTTTACAGATGGGGAACCGAACTCAAACCCAGGTGTGCAGACTACCCTGTTCTTGTACTAGTGTACCCATGTTGGTTAGGAATATGTTTTAGAGTGGATGCAGTTAGGCACCTTTACATTGTTATATCAATACTCTTATATTGGTGTAAATGCCTCTATGCTAGGTGATTGCTCATAACTTTTGTGTAGGCCAGCCCTAAGAGACTTGTTGAAAGTCACACAGTAAGTCTGTGGTGGAACTGTAAATTGAACCAGCGTCCAAAGGTGGCACCCTAACTGTTGTACTGCTAACGGCTAACTGCTCTTACTACCTTACGTTTGGTGGTGCTGCAGATTAACTAACTAATGGTTGTGCAGCATTTTGAGTTTTAAATGCTAAAAAGTTTTGGGCATCCTGGCTCTTTTGACTGATTTGGGTTAGCCAACAGGACCTAGATGTTGACTTTCCAAAAGTTCTGTCCTTTCTCTGGCAGTGTTGGGTGTTTAGTAAATGTTTTGAGACTATTAGGATTTCTCTCTTTTCATGGCCTTTGTTTTTAGCTATTGCATGGAGTGTAGTTGTAGCCATGTCCGTCCCAGGATATTAGAGAGACCAAGCTGGATGAGGTAACATCTTCTATTGGACTGACTTCAGTTGGTGAGAGACAAGCTTTTGAGTTTATACAAAGCTCTTCTTCAGGCCTGAGAAAGGTATGATGAATGTCGCTTTGAGGACCTTTCTCGAAAGCTTGTCATCTTCACCAGCAGAAGTTGGTCTAATAAAAGATATTCCCCCACCCAGCTTCTTGGCTGAAAAACACAGATATTTTCCCACTACGCTAAGCCTAACTTTCTATTGTGTTGTGTAAGGAATTCAGTGCTGGAGATGCTGTACCAGGTTTGCTAAATACTGTCTCTACAACCTGTGTTCCCAAGATTAAATTGTCCGTTTCTTTTTAACTTTGACTGCTACGTGCGGACAATCCCCCTGTGTATTTTCTTGCTCCTTTTTCTTAAAGTCCCAAGATTAGGATTAAAACAAATCAAAAAGCTCTGAGAAGCCTGAGAATCACTGTGTTTTGGTAATTATCTTCAGAAAGTCCAGGCTTGTTTTTAAGATCTCCCCAGCCTTATTTAGGGCTTTCAACAAATCAGTACAGGCAGCTTTGGCTCACACCATTAACAAAGAATGGTATCCGTTTAAGTTAAAACAAACACACAAAAACCACTAATGTCACTGTTGCTTAGAACAAATTGGATAGGGGCTAAGACTACTCTTAATCCTAGCGTATTGTCATTTTTTCATATTCTTGAATAACAATCTAACTGTATGCATAGTTTTCTTTAATGTCTACTGTGACTGTTTTTTAATTGCAGTACTTTCTTAAAGTCTTTCAAGCGTCACTGGATAAAAAGGAACTTGTGTGTCAGGATGATCCTTCTGATGGCTTCAGTATTTGTTTTGACCAAGAATTTCATTAGTGATTTGTGATTTTTTTTGTTTTGTTTGTTTTTTGCCTCCATTGTTGGGTTAAATGTGTTTTATAGAGGACTGATTCTTGCAGGGTGGGGGCTCAGCATTTCCTGCAGATTAGGCCCTGTATGTTGTGTCAAATTGGGCTCCTAGAATCTCTGAAAATCCTGCCTTTTGAAATGATTACTGTTCATTTATATTGTGGCAGCATCTAGATTGTGTAGAGCACAGTCCCTGCTCCAGGGAGACAAAACATAACAGGTGGATAAACCAAGCAAGTAGTTTGGGCATTTGTCCTGTATTTCCTCTCCTTCTCCCTCCAATGTCCAATGCTTTTTAAATCATGAACATTTTGCAGTACTTTTTGGATGCTTTCCCACTTCCCCTTCACTGATTAAACAGAATGGATGTTAGTGGTCGCTGTGATTTTGTATCTTTTAAACTCCTGTTTAAAGGGTACTGTTTTCATGGGTGTGGGCACTGCTAGTTCTAGATTTGTTGACCGTGTGCAATTGCTTTGTTATATATGATAAAAAGCAGAACTTCCTTCTTAATTTCTCATTTTAAGAACCAAGAACCACTTTAAAACAGAGCAGTATGGTACAGACTGAACTTTGGAAAAGCCAGTAGTAAAGTAATAGATCATAATTTTCATAGTCCGCAGTAAATTACCTTTTATGGTGTGAATAAAGACCAGAGACATTGGAGATCTGTGTTGCTTATTGTCAGTACAGTCTTTCGCTGGTTCAGATCTCAGAAACAGTCTTACCAGCGTCTGTGAGTTTCTGCTTGAGGTTTCAGTAGGATGTGTCCTGGACATTGCATAAATAACTCTTGTATCATCTTTGCCTGCTGTGCATATTTAAAAAGAAAATGAAATTACCCACATAATGCTGTGTGTATCTGCACTGTCAGCTTGTCCCTGTTGATTACCAGTATACTTTGAGCTGAGCTGCATGCCTAAAAGAAAGAATTAGTAATTGGCTTGAAAGCCACATTAACATAATGTTAAGGTTGAGATTTAATTTCACAAAGATCAGGAACTTCAGATTTGAGATTACTTCAGTAACATTAAAGCAGGGACAGTGTTGGGTCACTTGCTATATAATCAGAGTTCATATAGCAATAGAAAACTTGGTAGACATGGCACATTAGTGATAGACTGCTCTTTTCTTTATGTATTCTGTTTGCCACATTGTGTCATGTTGTGTGTTGATGTGATGAAAGACCCTGTTTGTCCGGCATATGTGCAAGGAGGAAGTTACCATTACTGTGGAAACCTCCTCAACTTGCTGACTGTGCAGTTCATGTAGTGTTAGGATGTTAAAATTTTACACTTTTCTTTTTACATGTGCTCTGTTATTGGATTAAAGTGGAGGAGAGTAAAAAATGCAACCAGACTACAGGAAAAGGCATCTCGTGAGGTGAGGTGGGGCTCAGAGAGTGTATGCAGTTTCTTTTTCTCTCATTTCCTCAGAGCCCTCTTTAATGTATGCAGGGGCAGCTCGATGAGTTTTGCCGCGCTTGGGGACCTCCTGCGAAATTGCCGATAAAGGCCACCTAACTGCCGTCCTAATATCTACTGTCTGGCCGCTCCCCCGCGGCATGCCGCCCCAGGCTTGGTGCGCTGGTGCCTGGAGCCGCCGCTGAATGTGTGAAATCTGGTACGGTCTCAGTATGTGGTGCTTCTGATTCTGGGTTCTTGTCTCCTTTAATTGTTTTTATTGAAGCTAACAGGATCATAAAACAAATTCAGGTCTCCCATAAACCACTACAGAACACTGTTAAGGTCACCTTGCAAGATAGCAAGGGATGTGCTTTCAAAAGAGTCATATGGGGATTCTGCTGGACAGCTACTATTGGTGTTTATGGGTGATGACAAACTCTTGCACACTACTTGTAAAGCATATCCCAAAGTGTATAAAACCTTCTACTTTATTAACAAAAAATACGGTAAGATCAGCTATTATCAACAGAAACACTAGCTGGGATTTTGAAAGGAGCCTAAGTATTTGGGTGCCCAAATTCCATTAAAATTCAGTGGGCATTGTTTGCTTAACTCCCTTAGACCTCTTCCAAATACTAGTTTGGCCCAAACTGGGCTGGCTTCTTAAAAGGCCAGTTTAGGCATACTTTGACTGCTTAGGGCCCTTGCTTCCAAGCAACTATAAACTTCCCCTTTAATTTGCAGGATCCTCTTACACATCTGCTACACCATTATTAGAGGTAATGTTACCATTAATTTAACACTATAAATTCTTGTGCAGGCAGCTCAAAATGTTTTAGGATGATTATTGTTGTAGAAAAAAGGGCTTAAGCCAGTTCTCTATTTGCATAAAAAGTCCAAAGCTTTTCAGAATTATATGAACCCACTCTCTGATACCCAGGTCTGAATGATGAGTAGGTCTCTCATCTCTCCAAAGTAATTGAAAACTGCATAATGTGTGAAGGTTCAGAATATGGCATAAATGGTTCCACCTAGAGCAAATATTTACACCCAGTGGTAATGAACTCATGCCGTCAGATACAGCTGTAATTGTGGTCACGTGTTCCTGTATTGGAGAAAATTACAATTCTTAGAAGTCTTTGGAAGCTAATTATTTCCATAATGTATGATGGGATGGGGGAGAAATAGTTCCAGCACTATGTTCACACCTTGCACACTGCTGGTAATTCACATCTGCCTTTTTCCTCTTGTTTGAGGTGCATCCTGTTACAGACTTCCACTGACCTTTCCCAGATTCCACCTTCCTCTGACCCCCCCCCCCCCCCCCCGCGCCGGAGGTAAATTCAAAACCTAACAGCAATACCTAGTAACAAATGAATATTTAATTTCCCAGGAGAGTAGTGGAAACTGGATTTGACAAATCACCTGAATATACTGTGGGCAAGGGAGCAATCGCATACTGGCAAAGGGGGTGTAATGAATGATTTAACAGATTATTTCTATCACCTTAGCATCTAGGAGCATCAGTCTTGGACCAGGACCCCATTGTGGTAGGTGATGCACAAACACAAAACTGCCTCTAGGAGTCTACAATCTAAATATGACACGAGACAAAAGATGGAGTACAATGAGGCAATATTGGTCAGCTTGATAGTTGGAGGTTTCAGCACAGCAAAGGTCTTTCTGTCAAGTTTTGTGTAGGCCTCATGGCAGAAGAGTGTGATTGGTTGGTTTTTAAGGAGGATAATGTATTCATTCTGTAGATGTTCCTGGGAAGTTCCTCCCAAGCATTCTGGGCAGCATGGGAGAAAGCATGAAGGTGCTTGTTTGACAATTTTAATAAGCTGGCAATGGAAGCAGTCGTCATAAGCCAATTGGACAAAGGAGTTCATCTTTCCATACTGAATGAGAAATGATGGGTCATAAAGAATCTTGAAAATGAAGATTAGCTTCTGTTTGATATGATAGAGCTGGTGGAGGAATGCAAAGAGGCGATGTGATCATTTTCCTGGCCCTTCACTTTGATCTTTATAGCAGTATTCTGAATAAACACGAGTGGGGCAAGATTAGATCTGTTCCATCTCTAATGTTCATGATGTCTAATTGCACTTTATAAGCATGTTGCTGATCATAATAACAGTAACAGAAAGCTAGTGAATCCCTAGTAGTGTTGACTTTTAAACTGTCTATTTAAACTTCAGTTAACACAATATGTAGGTGCCAAACACACTGCAACTGTAAGAGTAAAGGGACTGACACACTGCACCATTTAATCATGCTGTATAAATGGGATGTCACCATGTCCAAAGTCATGCAGAACCTGTATTAATAGCATTACAGGGAAACCATTACAACCCATTGATAAACATGGTTAAGAGTTTTAGTAACTGGCTCCTCCGCTGATACCGTTATAGCCTAAGGGCCATGGGATGGTCCTTTTTGCAAGTTCGTGACTCTTGGAGCTAGTTATTGATTTAGGCTATCTATTGTGGAGGAAAGGTATCTATTTGCTTTACAGAATCTGGTGATGTTCCAACTCAGACTGTTAGAGCCCTGCTGGTATGGCCTCCAAAACTGAGTTGAAGAGTAGTATAAGAGCCACAAAAACTAGGAAATCTGATAGTCTTTGAGACTTATTTCTACAGAGACTGTGAGTTCCTCAGATTCTACTGAGCTCAAACTTCTGCTTAACCGAAGGGACTGTTGTGCACAGAAGCTGAGTCTGAATTTAGTTGTGCCTTCAGAGATGGCACAGCAGTTGTTAAGGTGGACCACTGTGGATATCCTGTAGAGGCTAAAAGCTCTGTAAACAGGAAGAATGTGTCTTTACTTGCACATCACTGCAAAAGCATCACCAGTAAGAGCTGTATGCCTCTCGTGGAGCTGGTTTCTTTTTTAGGTGAAACGTCTGAGTTTTACGCAAAAAGTCTTGGCAAATTAGATTCTCCCATGGTTTGTGTGTGTGTGTGTGTGTGTGTTTTTTAAGTGTGGGGGACTCTTTTCACTTTAAATGGCAAGTGTAGACAAGCCTTTGGTGGGGGCTTGGTCCTGCTTTGAGCAGGGGGTTGGCCTCGATGACCACCTGAGGCCTCTTCCAACCCTGACCTTCTATAATTGTGTTAAATTATATTTTGCACCATTTCTATTAATAGTGAATAATCTTAGTAGACAGTATTGGGCTGTTTCTGGGATTTTTTTTCCTAGGAAGAACTTAATAGTGCATGTAACAATTAGGGAGACTGAACAGAAGGGAACCAACCATTACAGTGCTAAATGTTTGAGCAAGCACAACAACTTTATCACAGAAATCTTTGATGAAGGTACTGGACCCAGAACTGATCCCTGCGGGACCCCTCTTAATCTATCCTTCCAGCTTCACTGTGATCCACAGATGATAAGTTGGAAAAACATTCCCAGAGAGTAGTTATGCACCCATCTTGTAGTAGCTCCATCTAGGTTGTAGTCTCCTAGATTGTTTATGAGAAAGTCACGGGAGACCATATCTGAAGCCTTACTAAAGTAAAGATATCCTGTCTACTGCTTTCCTCTTCCCCTTCTCCACAAGGCTTGTTACCCCGTCAAAGAAAACTGTTAGTTTGGTTTGACATGTAGTTTTACTTGACAAATCCATGCTGACTGTTACGTATTATCATCTTATCTTCTAGTTGTTTGCAAATTGATTACTTAATTATTTGCTCCATTTTCTTTCTGGGTACTGATGTTAAGCTGACTGCTCTGTAATTTCCTGGGTTGTCTTTGTTTCCCTTTTTTTATAGATTGGTACTGTATTTGCCCTTCTCTAGTCTTCCATGACTTTTCCAAGATAATTGCTAATGGCTCAGGTATCTCAGTCAGCTCCTTGAGTATTCTCAATCTAGGATATATTTCATCCAGCCCTGGTAACTTTGAAGACATCTAACTTTGTCTGAGGGTAGGGCTACACTATCTGCCGAATTGGCGGGTAAAGATAGATCTTTCGGGCCTCAATTTATGTCTACATGAGACACGATAAATCGATCCCTGAGCGCTCTCCCGTCGACTCCAGGAACTCCGTGCCAAGAGGCACAGGCGGAGTCAACGGGGGAGCAACCTCGTGCTGTGAAGATGCCAAGGTAAGTCAACCTGCATATGTCGACTTCAGTTATGCTATCCACATAGCTGAAGTTATGTATGTTGGGTCAATTTCCTCCCCCCCCGGCCCTCACCCCCTCAGCGTAGACCAGGGCTAAGGTTCAGAGTAGTAGCTGTGTTGGTCTGTATCCACAAAAAGAATGAGATGTACTTGTGGCACCTTTGAGACTAACCTGTTTATTTGGCCATAAGCCCACAATAACTTGTCTAAGTAATTTTAACTTGTTCTTTCCCTATTTTAATCTTTGATCCTACCTCATTTTCACTCATATTCACTCTGTTAGAGGACCAATGTTTTTGGTGAACATAGCAAAATAGTTTGCAGGATGGAGATTAAATTACATAATCTTATAGAAAGGAAAATGAGCAGTGATTTGAACTGGTGGATTCATGCTGTTCCGCTGAAAGAACTGTAATAGTGTAATATAACATGGAGATTAACGATAAAGGGTGACCTTAATCACTGCTCCATTAAAATGAACTTTGCAGAAACATGTTTGATAATATAGTGATTTAGTTTCTCATTTACTACACTGTAATTATTGGGTGATTGAAAGGTTTTGTGTTTTCAAATAACACCAGATTGCAGAATGGACAGACCTAGGGAGTTTTTTTCCCTCTCGTAATTGTTATTTAGTCAATCCATACATAGAAGTTTGATCAGTCCAGCCTCTGTGAAGTTTTCATTCTTCCCATCCCAAATATTATGGAATGTAGAGCACACGGCTGATAAGCATAGGAGTATTGTCATCGGCCAGGTCTAGCTTCCCATAGAGACAGCACCAGCAGGCTTTTACAGAGCGAAAAGCACACTCAACACACTCAGCCTGTTGTTGAACCATTTCTTGCGGCTGTCAGGTTGCCCTGTGTATGGCTTCATAAGCCATGGCATTAAGGGGTAGGCAGGGTCTCCCAGGATCACAATAGACATTTCATCTTCCCCTATGGTGATCTTTTGGTCAGGGAAGAAAGCCCCTGCTTGCAGCTTTCTGAACAGGCCCGTGATCCAAAAGATGCCTGCGTCATGCACCTTTCAGGACCAGCCTGTATTAATGTCTGTGAAATGCCCACGGTGATGCACAAGCGCTTGGAGAACCATTGGGAAATACCACTTGCAATTAATGTACTCAGTGGCTAGGTGGTCTGGTGCCAAACTTGGAATATGTGAGCCATCTGTTGCCCCTCTACAGTTAGGGAAGCCCATTTGTGCAAAGCCATCCACAGTGTCCCGCTTGTTGCCCAGAGTCATGGTCTTTTCAGAGAAGGATGTGATTAATGACCATACCCGCTTCCGTTACCATGACTCCAATGCTCATCTTTCTCACTCCAAACTGGTTAGCGACTGTAGTGGGCCGGCTGCCCCACTCCATTAGAAAGGGCTAGAACAGGCCAGTGAGGCTGCGCAGACCAGCAGCCAATCAGTAGTGGCCTGTGGAGGGCTAGTCAGGATAAAGGCAGGAGTGAGCTGAAGGACTGTTGTTACCCTTCCCCTGGGAAGGGGGTGAGAATGGATTAGGGGGCACTGCCAGAGGGCAGTGTCCTGAAGTGGATGCCGCCGAGTGGGGAGCAGTGCAGGTCCAAAACCAACATAGAAGACAAAGGGTGAGACACCGGCCGGCGGCAGAGGGCATTCCGGAGCTGGTGAAAAGAATGAATTCCCAGATGACCAGCAGGAGCTTCAACCCCATTACAGCGACCAGTCGGTAGCAGTCTGAAGTAGCCAGCTTCCACGGTGCAATCAACGCGTGCTTCTCCAATGGCACAGCAGCTCTCATTCTTGTGTCCTTACACTGCAAGGCTGGGGTGAGCTCATCATGTAGT
This sequence comes from Sternotherus odoratus, assembly GCA_032164245.1. NCBI lineage: Eukaryota > Metazoa > Chordata > Testudines > Kinosternidae > Sternotherus > Sternotherus odoratus. The sequence continues at coordinate 57,431,791 of JAVMKO010000007.1, read as the reverse complement.
CCCATGAATGTGGCTTTCCTCATCCGAAATGTGGCTTTCCTCATTCTGCAGCCACTGCTCGTCATGCATGATAATGTGATCCCACCACTCAGTGCTTGTTTCCCGAACCCAAAAGTGACATTCCACTATGGTCCGCACTCTGTGAATGCCACAAGCAATCTTTAAGCCAATACTGTAGTTAGTCTTTAAGATGCCACACACAAGCAATCTCGTGTCATAGCTACTTGGTGTCACACTCTGCTCGCCTTTTACTTATGGAATAACTGCACAGCTGCTCATGATGTGTTGGTCAGAGTGAGCAGCATATTGGTCAACCATTCGGGTTCCATTCCTTCAGCTCAAAGAGGCAGGGTATGCAGTACACGAACAGTTGAAAGATGGCGCCAAATGTTGATGGAAGCACAATGATTGCTGGGATGTGAACCAATGCATCATGGGGCATTGAAACAGGACCCAGGATGCCCCGCAACCCCCTTTTGCCTTCCCACAACTCTGTGGCAGAAGAGAAGAGATGCTCCTTGGGATCGCTGCCCATAGTCTTTAAAGTGCCACAGGACTCTTTGTCACTACTGCTGCAAGTGTCGCATGTGTGAACATGCTATTGCGCAGGAAGCTGACAGTGTGACCACACAACAGTGGTTTCCCTTCAGTGCTCTCTGAGCTCCGCTGTAACTGCCGGTGCTGTAACTCTGCCAGTTTAGCCATTCCTTAAGAAACTGAGTTGTGTATGTCACCCCAGTACTGCTCTCTGGAACACCGTGATAGTGGGGGGGGGCAGGGGTTGTTTTTGTTCTTCGCTGGCTGTGTGTTGGGTCTGTTGTTAACAGAAACCCTGGGGGAAATCCTGGGTGAGTCTAGTTCCTTTTTTTTTTTTTTTTTTTTTAAGAACCACAAGAGCCAAGTAATATTAATATCTAAGCATCTCTTATTGCCTCTAACTTATCCCTCTCCCACCTTGAAAAACCCAACCCATTAAAGTTGCACTGAGTCTTTCTAAACTCGCTGACTTTTTCTTTCTTTTCTGGATTACCCTTTTTACTGTTTAATTTAGCTAATAGAACATATTTATCACCAACATTTGGAAAAGCACTTCTTTCCTGGGAATACTTTTTCCTGTTTATTAGCTGTTGACCTATTCGGATGGATACAATTGAATTTGGGGATACAGGATTCGCAGGGAATGCCTTAGGCATTGGGCTGTTTGCTCACAGAACAAGGTAGCAATAAAGAAAGATTTTAATTGAAATGTTGAATAGCTGCAGCTACTCAAAAGCTGTGTTTTTTCTAACAAACACAAGGTCCAATAATCCTGCAAAGACTACATATGCAATGCTCCTTACCATGTAGCCCCATTAACTTGAATAGAAGTGCTCCTAGTAGTAAGCATTATGCTTTGTCGGAAGCTTTGGATTGGGGGGCGGGGGGGGAGGCACTGCTGAAGAAATTGCACTTGTTTCCTTACAATTATTAATTCATATCATAAAGGTGCTTCTTGGAAGCTTCAATCAAGATTGGGGGACCCACTGTGCTAAGCACTGTACAAATGCATAGTAAGATACAGTCTCTACCCCCCAAAGAGCTTACAGTTTACATAGGCACGATTAAATGAAAGCGTAGAAAGATTAAGTGACTAGTCCAAGGTCACCCAACAGGGCAGAGCAGGAATTAAAACCAGAGCCCCAGTCCAGTGTGCTAGCTTTGGACCTCACTGCTTTTCCACTGTTGACAGGACACACTTGTATTCTTTACAGATGTTGGGAGAAGTACTGCTGCTTGGAAAAAGTGGCGTTAGTAAATGCAAAATCACCTACCTTTTGATTTCAGTGCAGAAATACTATTTGGTGTTTCGGTTTTGTTTTAAACTAAGCAGATTTTAGCAAATTGAAACTACAAATGGGTAAACTTTTAGTGTCACCAGCAGCTTGAGTCTCACGTACTGGGAGAATTGTTGCAGAAAGTAATATTGGACTTTCCAGATATGTAATATTTTGGGTTATTTTATCAGTTTTAATATGTGGGGGCCCAGTTCTGTCCCACCATGAATCTCTCATGTCATTGGATTGGTGCATGTTTTTTGGGGTAGAATTTAATTTGTGCAAGAGCCTCAGTTACCAATAGATCGATCACTATCCACTGGGTAGTGTAGACGTGGCCATTGTTAGTAAAACTATTGCATATAAATATTTTTAGTTTATTACATACTTGCTGTTGTGGATGCAGAGCTGCTATCTGTTTGCTGTGTGCAGTTCTGGATTAAAATGGTCTGTATTGAGCCATTCCTTCTTGGGGTGGGATGTAAGGACTGGCTTCCAGTGGTGTTTTATAAGGGCAAACTGGTTCAACAGTTTTTGCTCTGTAGCGTTTTGAGAAGAAAAATCTAATTCCTATCCCTCAAACACATACATACATAAAATTATTTATGTATGCAAGTACAGTAGTTTCACTGAATTCTCAGTTACGTAAGGGCATCTGTCTAAATTCTAAAGGATTGGGCTCTTCAGAAACATGCAGAGATAGGTAAGGAATAGGCCAAGTCTTGGCTACTGAGCAAAATGATCTACTGTAACTTGGCAGTAGTTCCATCTAAAAAGTCTTACTTGGAAAGCATTTGCACACTTCCAACTGTCTAGCTTCACAGACAATTGTTTTTGCCAAAAAATAAAGACACTGCTTAGCCAAACGAAAAGAGCAATACAAGAGGGTTAACCTCAGGTCATTAGGCAAAAAGCAGTAGGACTACTTCAGTGGTTCTCAAACTTTTGTAGTGGTGACTCCTTTCACATAGCAAGCCTCTGAGTGTGACCCCCCCCCCCATGTAACACTTTTTTATATTTAAAATGATTATAAATGCTGGAGGTGAAGTGGGGTTTGAGGTAGAAGCTGGCAGCTCCCAACCCCCCCGTGTAATAACCTCATGACCCCCAGTTTGAAAACCCCTGTACTAATTGTTATCATGATCGCACCTTCCCTTTTGAGAATGGTTAGCGTCACTGGCAGTGAAGAAAAAGTCTAGCTGTGATTCGTGAATGTGGTGCACACCAGTTAGCCTGTATTTACAGTCTAGCTTTTAAAATGGCTACTCTGACAACATCCAACTGAATTTATCCACTGGATTTCTATAATATTAGACAACCATAGGATGGCATATGAGATGTTTGCAGGGATTGGAATGAGACCACATAGGCATTTTAAAGTGAAGTGGTTGAATTTCATAATCATATCTTTACACACATGACCATCTCTAAAGGAACTTAATATTAGAAAGACTTCCATCTGCCAACTACAAACTTACACCTGCTTTTCCAAGGATGGCATGAGGGAAGGAGGCTTTTTTTACTCTAATTCTCTCTATTTTAATCTCTCTCCAAGTGCACTGCAAACAGATTAAAAAAATTACTGAGGACACACCTGCAACTCTTCACTGTTAATCTTTAGAATCACTGGCGGTCTTATTCTCAAAGTGACAAAGCCTTCTCTGTATCATGCTCAACCCATGGAATGAGTGCTCTGCCCCAGGAACGTAGCTCTCTTTTTTTCACCTTCTGTACTTAAGATCGCATTTGCCCTGCATGTGCTTTTCTTAAGAGGGAGATCTGCAAAGCTCTGCTTAAAGTCTGACCCATTTAGAAAATCCGCTCTTTAGCTAATGCAAGAGTGTGCACCCATTTACACCAGCTTTAAATCGGATTAATCTTTCTTGGAAATGAATTTCTAAACACGCTATACAATGAGGATGTAAAGAGTGTGAAAATCTGCACTATTTAAAACAACTTTCCAATTACAATTAGACATGGTAACCGTAATTACTTACAAACCTGAGATTAAGACTCGTGACCCAACAGCAGGTATGGCAATTGAATATGGTGACCTGTGCAAACAACCAAACACACTATCCAATTTGTCCATCTAGAATCCTAATCTAAAGAATAATGTAGAAAGGAGACGCTTTATGCATTATTGATAGGCATTTGCAGTTTAAACCATTGTTTAATGGTACATGTATAAATACATTTTCAATATAAAGGTCTCTTGCATTGAAGAGACCTGTTTCTTCAAGAGATGGCTTTTTAGCAGCATTTTAAATACAAGTCATTTTTACTGCTGTTCAAATGCTGCTATTGGTTTAACTTTTTTTTTTGTACAGTCTGTGGGATGTCTTTTTTTGCTTTCAATATAACTCACTTGATTAAGTGAGGTTGGGAGTAGCAGCATTTGAGTCACTTCCTTCTCTTCTGGATTTTCAAAACACATCTCTGACTTATCTCATTTGTACATTTAGTATAGAAGTGTTTTGTTTTTATATTTAAATTCTTTATGAGGGATGTTAAAATATTGTTTAGAAAAATAAACTTTACAAATGTGGAAAAGAGAGAAATCAATATTTTTTTTGTTTTGGGGGATTCATTTTGAAATGCTAAATTTGTAAGACACGAGTTAACTGTTTCATCTCTTCCATTTCCAGAGGAAGTCTACAAAGATGTCAAACATCAAATTACACTCAGCAGTACTGGACTTCCTTATTTTTAAAATGTTAAAAGAAATTTTTGTCATCCAGGGAAGATTTAAACTCAGTGCATTGCGTGAAAAAAATACTTTCTTGTGTTTGCTTTAAACCTGCTACCAATTAATTTTCTTTGGTGGCCCCTTGTTCTTGTATTATGAGAAGGAGTAAATAACACGTCCTTATTTACTTTCTCTATAAGCCACATGATTTTATAGACCCCCCTATCATAGCCCCCCTTAGTCACCTCTTTTTCCAAGCTGAAAGGTCCCAATCTTATTAATCTCTTCTCATATGGAAGCCATTCCATAGCCCTAATCATTTTTGGCACCTTAGAGACTAACAAATTTATTTGGGTATAAGCTAAAACCCACTTCACCAGATGCATGCAGTGGAAAATACAGTAGGAAGATAGTCTGAAGTGGATTTTAGCCCACAAATGTCCAGATATATTTGTTAGTCTCTGAGGTGCCACAAGTACTTGTTCTTTTTGCTGATACAGACTCTGAAACTAGTCATTTTTGTTGCCCTCTTCTGAACCTTTTCCAATTCCAATATATCTTTTTTTGAAATAAATGCTTGCAGTATTCAAGGTGTAGGCATACCATGAATTTATATAGAGGCAATATATTTTCTGTTTTATTATCTATCCCTTTCTTGATGATTCACAACAGTCTGTTCACTTTTTTGACCACTGCTGCACATTGAATGAATGATTTCAGAGAACTATCCACACTGACTCAAGATCTATCTTGAGTGGTAACAAGTAATTTAGAGCCCATCATTGTATATGTATAATTAGGATTATGTTTTCCAATGTGCATTAGTTCACATTTATCAACATTAAATTTCATCTGCCATTTTGGTCCCCAATCATCCAGTTTTGTGATATCCTTTTGTAGCTCTTTGCAGTTGGACTGGGGCTTAAATATCTTGAGTAGTTTTGTATCATCTGCAAATTTTACCACCTCATTGTTTACCCCTTTTTCCAGATCATTTATGAATATGTTAAATAGGACTGCACCCAGTACAGATCCCTGGGAGACCCTGCTATTTACCTCTCTCCATTCAGAAAACTGACATGTATTACTACTCTTTGTTTCCTATCTTTTAATCAGTTATCAATCCATGAAAGAACCTTCACTCTTATCCTATGACTGCTTATTTTGCTTAAGAGCCTTTGGTGAAGGACCTTGTCAAAGGCTTTCTGAAAATCTAAATACATTATATCCACTGGTTCTCCTTTGTCCGCATGCTTGTTGATCTCCTGAAAGAATTCTAGTAGATTAGTGAGGCATGATTTGCTTTTACAAAAACGATGTTGACTATTTCCCAGCAAATTATGTTCATTTATGTGTCTGACAATTTTGTTCTTTACGATAGTTTCAACCAGTTTGCCTGGTACTGAAGTGGTACTGGAGCCCTTTTTTTTGGTTTGTTTGTTTCACCTGAATCGGCCTCCCTCCCCTCTCTGAGTTGGTGGGGTCTGTATGTCTGGAAAAAGTCTTGTCTGAAACTACAGTGAAACCTCGATATAACGGACTAATTCGGGCGAGGGGGTGTCCGTTAAAGCCGAAAGTCCGTTATTTAATAATTTTTTAAAATAATTAAATAACAGGACTTTTGGCTTTAATGGACACCCCCCTCACCCGAATTAGTCCATTATATAGATGTTTTACTGATCACGGCCTGGAGCCGTGAGTCAGCCCGCCCAGCGGCAGCCAGCAGCCTGCCCGCCCGGGACCCCGGCTACTGGGAACCGGGCGGGAGCCTTCAACCCGCCCGCCCGGATCCCCGCTGTGGGGAGCCGGGCGGGAGCCGTCAACCCGCCCGCCTGGATCCCCGCTGCGGGGAGCCGGGCGGGAGCCGTCAACCCGCCCGCCCGGCTCCCCGCTGCAGCAGCCAGCCAGCCCGCCAGCCCACCCGCACGCGGGAGCCAGCAGCCAGCCAGCCCACCCGCACACTGGAGCAAGCAGCCAGCCAGCCCGCCGGTAGGTGGGACCCGGGCGGGAGCCGGCAGCCCCCGAATAACGGATTTCGGATGCATCGGAAATTTTGTCCGTTGCATCCGAAGTCCGTTAAATTGGGGTCCGTTAAATCGAGGGTTTACTGTATTTTTGTTTGTTTTGTTTCTAGCTCTAGTTTCAGGTATTTCAGGCAGCCAATCCACTAGTCTCCCTTGCTGTTCCCCTCTCCCTTTACCCCTTTGCAGTCACCTAAAATAAGGACAGCTTTTTTAAAAAAAAATTGAATTGCTTTATTTTGTTGTAAAATATTAGCAACTCCTATATTTTTATTTTGATTAAAAATTGGTTGAAACTTATTTTAAAATTGCATTTTTATGCAGAAAGAGGAAATTGCCTCTTTGGCTCTGTCCTTACTAAAGTAAAATGAGACTTTTGCTTGAAAGGGACTGAGTAAAAATATCAGGATTTTGGTCCATAATGTGTGCTGAAAACTTTCTGTTAGCTTCAGTGGAAGCAGGATCAAGCCATTAACAAGTAATCTTTAATAGGTACAGTGCTTCTGTATTTCTAGTAAAATTTCCTTGTAAGCAATGCGTCTTATTAGACATTCATCATCAAGTTAAGGAATGTATTTTTTGGTGGGAGATTTTTCTCCTGAAATCTCTAACTCTCTTAATCTTTCTAAAATTCCCAGTGGCTCAAACCTACAGAGGCATACCCTGGAGACTTTGTATGAGTGAAATATGATTTTGTTCCTGCCATGAATGCTAATCTTTGTTCCCTGTCAAATTTTAAGAATAAAATGTTCTTTATGAAGGAGAAACTCCCTGATTCATATACTTATGATTAAATATGTTGTTGATGTATCCCAACAAACCCACAGAGTTCCTGTAAATATTATGTATTAGCAATAACCACCAACTTCACAGCAACTGGTCTATTGCTCGATATGGATAGCAAGAAAAAGCTATCTTCAGACAGTGTACTATTTGTTTAGTTCTTCCATTCTGCTCTCAAAGTTCTTTATATAGTATCCTCTTCTCTGCCTCTGGGAAGCACTGCATAGCAAGCTACGAAGAGGTTTCACTTTACTTTTAAAAGGAGTCATAGTGCAGAGAGAGAGTTTAGTTGTGCATAATACCCTCCTTTATTTTTCAAGGGAACCAGTTTTACTGCAGGCATTTTAAAGCAATCCTATTTTTCATAACAGGATATCCCATTACAGTAAGTACTGTTACTTGAATCTCATCACCTTTTAATACCAGAATATTGTAATTGTTCTAAGGAACTGCATACATTTGTCTTGGTTGTAATGGATTCTGTGGTTTCTTTTGTTTTGTTTTTTTAAAAAAACCCTAACTCCTCCCCCTTCCCCCAAAAAAACACACAATACTTCTGATATTTTAGGGATTTTTGTGGGGATAATGGTAAACAGTTGTGTTAGTGAGCACATTAAGAATAGCAAAATTATTAGGTTATAAGAGTCTCTTACTTCTAATTTCTGTCATCAACTTTTGGTGGCTTTTTTGGGGTGAGGCAGGGATTGTGGTAAAAGTAGAAAATTAAAACTGTTTTTACTATAAAACAATGCTTCTAACTGTGACACTTTGATATATCTGTGAAGCTCAGTCTGTTTGCTAGGCATCTGTATGATGTGACCTAAAAGTGACTGACATAGCCATAGGCCAGTGACTTCACAAAGACCACCAACATGTGCGCACACTGTGGGTGGGTCTGTCTTGAGGTAATTCATGGCTGTGTTAGCAACATGTTGTATCTAGTTTCCATTCTGTTGTAATTTCCTTTAGCTTTGGGACTGCTTGCAGAGTAAGGGAAGGGGAATAAGGTGCATAATAAGTACGAGTTGGTGTGCTTTCAGCATAGCAGTTTCCTTGAGATTTCTGGTTGCAAGCCTGTGTATTTCAGGAGCTGAAGATGTTCCAGGTCTTTGGTGGGTTCACATAAAGTAAGGATTACTTTACTGGGGCTGTCAAACACAAACATGCAAAAAGCACAAATACTTTCAATTAAAAGAATCCATTTTCCAACCGTTTCTAGCTCAGCACACAGAGGCAGTTTGGTACAGGGCTATAGAGTAACAGTCTTGTTAAGGCTTCATGTGAACCATCATCCTGCTGTGCACAATCAGTTGCCCCTGTGCCTGATGCTTACACTGTGCTGTATCCTCCTTCTGCAAATATTACTGGCCTTCTTTCCCTGTCCTGCTCCCAGCTTTCAATTCCATTCTGGAGGATATCTAACCTTCCCTCTGCAGGCATCTCTCAATCGTTGGCTACCACTGTTGCTCATGCACAGTTTTTGGCTGTCTCCCAAGAGCCTGGTCTCCCCGAACCTGGATATTAATTCCTTTTTGTCTAAGAAATTATGGAGCACTTTACTGGCCAGATTCTGAACTGGGTAGCGTAGTGCCCGCTCCTTGCTAGATCTTCCTCCTCCACCTCCGCCATAATGGAGGTTCTGGAGGGAGGGAACCCAATCATGAGCCAGTAGGTTCATTGGGATTCATGTGTTATAAATTTTCTGTTCTGAAATCTTGCGAGAGTTGCACACCTCATGTTGTGAAAGATAGTTGCATATTTATCAGCCTAAATACTATCTAAAGCCAATGTTGAGAGAAAATGTATCTTCAAGCTGGTTTTCTTTCTTTAATAAGACAAATGCAATATTGATCTTACAAAATTGAATGTGCATCCATTTACCAGGGACAAAGTCCACACAACTTGTTTAGAATATGTACTGTTCGGTAGCAACCATCGTGAAGAAAAGGCCACCATTTTCAGTCCTGGGTATCAAAGATATGTACAGCCATATTTAAGACCTTAAGGAAGCCTGACTCCTTGAGAATTGTTGAGCTCCCATCGAAATCCCTCTCACTGACACGAAATCAGTCCATTGTCCCTTAGTTCAGCACTCCCCACTCCATGGGGCCCAGCTTCTATTTCCTAACTTTGGGCAATGGCTTCCTTTCAACCTCTTAATATTAGAAGTGTGTTTTGCGTTGTTCATCTTGAATTCCACAGACTGGTTTCTTTGGGTTTTATTTCTTTAATTATTGACAGCTCAGTATGTTTTTTTTTTTTTTTCAAGTCTTACAATTAGACCATCACTAATTAACACCTAAATTTCCTAGTTATTTGATCAGCTGAAATCCCATGTGGTATTTGCTCTATCAAAATATAGTAGTATGCAGCATTGTTGTAGCCATGGTGATCCAAGGATATTAGAGCAGGTGTGGGCAAACTTTTTGGCCCAAAGGTCACGTCGGAGTTGCAGTCTAGCAGAGAAAGGTATAACAGAATCCCATGGCTGGAAGTTAAAGCTAGACAAATTCAGACTGGAAATAAGGCATAATTAACCATTAGAATGTAATTAACCATTGGAAGATGAAATAAGAGTTGCGGAGGATTCTCCATCACTGACAGTGTTTTTCTAACGTGTGCACTAGGAATTATTTTGGGGGAAGTTCTGTGCCTTGTGTTATAAAAGAGGTCATAGTAGATAATCAAAACCATCCCCTCAGGTCTTAGAATCTGTGAATGTGTTTATTTGCACTTTGCCTCTGGAGGACATTAATTTTGGTCTGAAGCTTTCTGTTCCTGTTAGAGGGAGCATATGGTTTCCCCTGAAGTGTGAATACCAGCAGACAACTTTACCTATAGTGGCAGTCAAGGTGTCTTATTGTATTATTTATTTATTAAAATAGCATGATGTTACAGCAAACTTGCTCTATTGTATGTTTGCATTTCTTATTATATTTTGAAAAGTTAAAGTGCAAAAGACTCATAAAAAACAAAACATTTCCCTCCCCCCCTCCGCCCCAGCCATTATATTGCTATCATGTTAAACACAAGCCTATCCCTTGCAGAAATAATCTTTTGGATATTAGGATCTGTGTTTTTGTGTTTTGTACCCTACTTCAAATTTGAGAATTGAAACCTTGCAACTCAAAGTGCATTAGCTGAACAGCATTTAAAGTATCAGTTCCTCAAATGTACTCTCCTTTTTATATTTCTATGCAAAGCTTTGCATATATGCCCTGTGTTTTCAGTTGTTAAAACAGAAAATTTGATTCTAGTCCGAGACAACAATTTACACCAGCATAGTTCCTATCTTTGAAAATCAGCTATGGTGCATACTGTTTCAATATGTTGTACTGCCTAGTGAACAGGTGCTGTGTATCTTTTTTTTTTTTTTAAATCTTCAGTTAATTTTACACCCTCGGCCTCTGTTAAGACCTACAGTGGGGCCAGGCAAAAAAAGAACTCTGTCAGCTCAGAGTACTTTGACATGTGGGAGGGTACTGAGTCAAGCCATTTGATCATAGACTACAAAGCCAGAAAGGACCACTGGGATCATCTAGTTTGACCTGTATAATACAGACCATAGAATTTCTTAAATTTAATTCCTGTTTGAACTAGAGTGCATCTTTTTAGAAAAATATCCAATCTTGATTTTAAAAATTGCCAGCGATGATGAATCCACCACTACATTAGTTAGATGTTCCACTGATTAATTATCCTCACTGTTCAGGATATGTTACTCAAATTGAGGTCCTCTGTGATCAGTTTTTTTCCTATACATTATAGATAGGTGTGTGAGGAGATGTTCATTCTGTTCTCGAGTGTGATTTGGTGGTCTGTAGCAGAAACCATCTGGTACCACAGCTATGTCATAACAAGCTTTCAGACAGCTGTGTTCCTATGGGTTGCCTAAATTGACTTCTGTGGGTCAACGGTTTACAAATTCAGTCTAGTAAGGCAGACTTATTCTGCAATTCTAAATTTTCACAACAGTTGTAATTCAGAAAGCCAGCTCTCCTTTTATTTTTGTGCTCTCCCAGTCCTGGGCCAGCTGTGCACTGTGAGTGACCTCTGGTGTAAGCTAGAGGAGCCAAAAGGCTGACTTTTCCCTTTGCTGTTTGGTATGCCAATGGCCCCAGAGGGGCTGGCAAGTAACTAGGGATCCCTGGGTCAGAAGGCCACCCTGTGCACTGGAGAGGTGTGGCAGAGGAGTTAGTATGCTGTTTCTGCACCATCAGAATACATCCCATGCTAGCTATGGTGATTCACTGGGCTACTTAGCACCGGTAGTGATGTGCAAAGTAGTCTCAGAGCAATGCAGGGTCCATTTATTCAGAAACTATTATCCATGTGTCCATGTGCTGGGTTTTGTGCCTCAGTCTTGGTTTCTTGGCATGGTAATATAGAATTAAGTCTTGGGGTTTAAAGCACTTGTAACTGTGGGAACTGCTGTGATAGCTCACTGGCCCTATACTACTTTTATTTTCTCCCACTTGTACTCTACTTTTCTGCGCTTGTTGGTCTTGACTGGAATCTAACCTATGTGAATTTAAATTAATCTTTTTTGTCAAGATTTGGCTATGCTTCTCCCTGCCACTGGTGTTTGGTGTGAACGAGGACAGTGAAGTGTGAAAATACAAAGATTACAATCTTGATGTTAAGGCCTGGAAAAAGTCCCTATATACAGCTTTCTTAGAATATTATTTAGTTCTTGCTAACATGGGGGAAAACAATCTACAGCTTTTTTAGATATAAATCTGTATTTAAAGCTGGTTTGCCTCAGAATTGTTCCTATAAAACTGTCTGATTCCATTGCCTGCATAGGTACATATCTCAGGATTGGTAACTTCTGTGACCTACAAGTGCTCTGTTACTTATCTATGTGTGCCCCAGTGGAAATAGTGTGGGTGTTGCCCTTTATCTTCAGAAGAGTTGTGACTTGTTAACCTAGCACTGAGTTTGAAAAATGGATGTGTGGTTTTTAACAATAAAAACAAGCCTTTTTTTTCCCCTACTGGCTAGATTGCCTCCAATTTCTACAAATAATTATAAGTTGGTGTGCAGTTTGCTTTTGTTGTTTTTTGCTGTTGTTTTTTTTATAAGAGAGGGGCTGACATTTTTTCTCTCATTCAAGTGTGATTACTTTGGCCTTCTATCTTAATTTCTTAGGGAAATTTGCAGTCTCAGGTATGCTCTGTGGCCCGAATAATTTTTAGTGTATACAATTTTGAGATGAATTGGAGAATTGTATGAGGTAGTTGACCTGGGAGCAGAGAGGGAAAACTAGAAGTAAACTGCTTTTTGAAAATACAGTGTAGTGGTTCCCAAGCTTTGGACATCCCATTTGCAGAAGAGTTGTGGATGGACTTCCTGCCATGTCTCTTGCTGTGTTACCCATATATTAACTTGGCTTCTGCCATTTATTCTTTTTTTCTTTCCATTTTTCTCTCTATACTTATCCTCCTGTCCACTACTTTTCTTGGTTCTTTCTCTTCTGAGTACTCTTTTCCTTTCCTCGCCCCTTCTCCACCCCCAGCTTTAACATGATTATATGCTGCTCAGTGCAAGTGTTGGTGGGGCGTGGATGTGTTCTTTCATGGCCGTGACACATGAGCACTGTGTTAAGGGCTGCCTTAAAACAAGAGGACCAACGGATGGCTTTGAAGAAGTTGCTTATTTGTCTGCAGACCTGACAGCATGCTCACATTTGAGACATCGGGTGAGCAGGACACATCCAGGTTCATGTAGCCTTCCTGCTCCCACTACTCCTCTCCTCTAACCTCGACCTCCTGGACTAGTCTGACAATGCTCAGTCCCCTCACTAGTTTACCCTTCCCCTCTTTGGAAAACACTGGATTGGTGGTTTGTGGGTGTCATCCCTTGATGTTTTAAAGCTGTTTTATCCAAGAAACTTCAAATTGGGTTTATTAATCTGTCCTTGTTGAGGTGAATTGTATGGGATTTATGTTTTCGGAGTGGGGAGCTTTATTTTAGAAGCTGTTAAATTAGGATTTAGAAATATAACCTAGAGGGGGAGGGTGTGATCGAGTGGACTGACATAGAGAGAGTTGGTAACCAGAAACCACGGAATTCTATTCCAGTGTTCTCTTGCAATGTTAGACAGTATTAAAAATAAATACATAAAATAAAAATCCATTGTTCACCTAGCTCTAGCTGAAAAATCATGTTCTATGCCATGGAAACTCTCATTTTTGTAGGACTGCTCAAGGAAACTTTATTTTTTCCTTGAGAAATTTTGACCAACACTTTCCTCCCCTCTGTTTTCATTTAAATATTGACTGACTCTATTTGCTAAAAAAAACCCTGCTCTCTGGAGAGGAGCAGGGGGAAGATAAATGTCTGCTTTCTGTTGTACTTATATGCCTAAGAAACTTCATCCCCCTCGAAACTGTGTCCTCCTTAAATGATCAGCTAAAGCTCTAGTTCAGCTTAGCCATGTGCTTGAGTCTCTTCCTATTCAGTCAGCACGATGCTTAAACTTGTGCTTAAATGTAAAATTATGCTCAGGATCTTTATAGAATTGGGGCCTACTGGGGGTAACTGGGGGACTATTGTTTCCCTCATGTTTTCTTCTCTTTTCTTTCCTACCTGACTTTTCTTTCCTACCTCATCTCCCCGGATGGGAGTCAGCGTTCATTCCCTGAGTTGATTCAAATTTTATTTAAATTCAAATAACTTTTAAGAGAAGAAATGATCAAAACAGTGTCTAAATGTGTTTCTTGGAGACAAACTTCTGAAAGCAGCACTAAGAGGAGTTAAAAGTAAATTATAGAAGTCAGAACAAAATACAGAGCTGGTATTGGGGGTTTCTGGCACAAAAGAGATTCAGGGTTGTACCAATCCACTGATGTCTCTTTCCCCACCCCCCTCCTAGTAGCTTTTCTCAGTCTGTCTCCTCCAACACTTCCAAAGTCCATTAAAATCCATGTTTTTCCACTGAAACCAGTGGGCTTTGCATTAGGCCTATGGTGATAACAAATCCTTTGTTCTCTCCAAAGCCACCTGCTTTCTGGTCCCTAGGCTTTGCATCCGCTCTGTCCGTGCACCTTGGATGGGGAAAGGATTCCTTATTCCCTCTGTTTCCTTGGTAGTTGGTTGACCAAAGTATAAATTACTTATGCAGAAGTTAATGCTCTAGTCGTGTCGATTCCAGGTTATTGGAGAGAGAAAAGGTAGATGACATCTCTTTTATTGGACAAAATTCTGTTGGTGAGAGAGACAAGCTTTCGAACCACACAGCAGCTCTTCACATATGTTTCATGTCTAGTTATCTGTCACTCTTGTAAAAAGTGACTCTTGAATTTGAACTTTTAATTGAAGTCATATAACAATTCATTAATAATGAAGGTCCAGATTTATGGAGATGTTTTACTTTAGTAAGCACGTTAACTCCTTTTCTGCACAGGCTTTTACCTAGGACTAAATCTCAAATGAAGAGCGCAGTTGCAAATGTAGTATATTATCATCCTTTTGTATATAAAAGGAATAGAAAATGTAACCAGATCTCCTCCTAAAACAAAATAATGGCTCGATGTTTGTCTTCCACTGGTTTAGCAATTGGCACTTTGCTAAATCCCTTCTACAACACAACACTGAACGTGGAAAGGGCAGTTAGTGTTTTTAAAAATATACTAGTTGGCTCTGTTTAATCATAGAATCATCCATGTTCTTACACGTGTCCCTCCCCCCAAGAAAGGCAAAATCATGTTGGTAATATTATATTAAAATGTTAGTTATGCAGTTTCCCAGAGCAGATGGGGCCAAAGTGTTGCATGAATGTCTCCAGGAATGTTGTTACTCAAACCAAAAATCATCACTGTATGCAGAAATATGTACAAATATTCTCCAGAATTGGAGCTCTCTCAAGAGGTGCTGCATAAGTGCTTTCCATGCTCCACTACTCCCACTCAGTACATTATCTTTTGAGTTGTAATAGTCACACCTTTTTAGTTATAACATATGCTCTTTTTTCTCTCCTCCTCTTCTCCCCACCCAGATCGAATTCAGTTGCCCAGGAATATGATTGAAAACAGCATGTTTGAGGAAGAACCTGATGTGGTTGACTTGGCAAAGGAGCCTTGCTTGCATCCATTGGAGCCTGATGAAGTGGAGTATGAGCCAAGAAGTTCACGACTACTGGTGCGTGGCCTTGGAGAGAATGAAATGGATGAGGATGAAGAGGATTATGAATCATCTGCAAAATTGTTGGGCATGTCCTTCATGAACAGAAGCACAGGTCTTCGTAATAATGCAGCTGGCTATAGACAGAGCTCAGATGGATCATGTTCAGTGCCCTCTTTAAGGACCATGGTAGTTTGTGCAGTTGTTCTTGTGATTGCAGTTTCAGTAATAATGGTGATCTACCTTCTTCCCAAATGTACCTTTACCAAAGAAGGCTGCCATAAAAAGAATCCTACAATGGAACTGATCTATCCTCTAGCCACTAATGGAAAGAGGTTTCCATGGGCAAAAACCAGGCTTCCAAGTAATGTTGTACCACTACACTATGATCTCATTTTACAGCCAAACCTAACTGCTACCAGGTTTGCAGGTTCTGTACAGATAACTGTTAATGTCATCCAGGTCACTTGGAATATCATACTTCATAGCTCAGGACTTAATATCACCAAGGCAACTCTGACTTCAGCAGGTTGGAATCAGGCAAAACCAGTTGCAGTCCTGGAATATCCAATACGTGATCAGATTGCAGTCGTAGCCCCTGATGCTCTACTTGTTGGGCAGAACTACACCCTCAGTATAGACTATTCATCTAATTTATCAGATACCTATTATGGGTTTTACAAAGTCTCCTACAAGGATGAACATGTTGAGAAAAGGTAGGCTTATGAATAACTCTTCTCATCCCTGTATTTCTAGGTTGTTTTGTGTGTACTCATTTGCACTTCATTCATTAATTAAAAATAATGATTGGGGGGGGGGGGTCAGGGAGCAATGACTTGGCTGTGTGGTTTTTCTCACTCAACACCTGAGCCCCTAAGTGTGTAGCAGAGGAGTTCTTCAGGAGATGCTTGCTAACAGAAAGGTGTATCTGAAAATGAGCAGGGTCTTTGCTTTTTTTTTATTTAAAAATTCCTTTGGAAATAAAACTCCCTCTGTTTTTAATATTAATTCTTCATGTGGATGGCAGTTTATACAAAGATCAGGTCCACCGGGGGAGAGTAAAGCAGAAGTTTTCCATGATTAGAATCAATGATGCTTCAAGAACCTCTTGCATGAGTTGGTTCGTTATAGTGCAGACAGTCCTTCAGTTCAGTTTTGTTTCCCGGCTAGTAGATAGTTAATCTTGTTAGGTTGTATTAATCTTAGGCCCTTTCTTGTTTTTTCTCAAATTGGTTTTTGTTTTTGTCGTGGTGGTAGTGGTGGTGTTGATAATGAGTTACTACTGCAGAGGCAATGTTAATTGTGGGAATTTTCCCAAAAGACCAGTTGGTCTACTTCTTGCTAAGTCAATATACTATCACAAGGGTTGTACCAAGCACCTTCCTTGTGGTCTCTTAGAAGCAGGCAAGCAATAAACGTTTAATATTTTACTCCATAGGTAGCCAGCTTGTGATAGCCTTATTCACCTAAAATAGTACCTGACTCCTTGAGCAGTCTCACTGATTTCAATGGGGCTACTACTTGATGAGCAAATTAATATTAAAGTGTGGCACAAGCTGACCAATAATCTTTTGCTGCCTGCACCTCTTAATTAATGAATATAAGGGACCTGAATAAATTCAGACTTAATTTTAAATCTAATCCATTTTAAAAAGAAAGCCAGCTAATGTGAAGATTTATTTATTTGTTTATGCAGCTCCCTTGCTTGTCTACCGAATAGTTTAGGAAAGATGTTTGGCTGAACTTTCATTATTTACAAAAAAATAAATAAATCTCGTTTACCTAACTAGATGATTCAGTTGTATCTCCGTACCTCTTTCCATAACACACTAATGGTGATAAATTTTAAAAGGCAACACATTTAAAAATGTAAAAGTAAATGTTTTTTGATGTCACTTAAAATTAACCCATTGAACTTGTCACTATCAGGATATCAGGAAGGCAAATAGCTTAATATATACAAGAAAGGGGTTGTATACATGTTGTCATTTGAGAATAACTTCTGCTGCAATAAAAATGGGTACACTTACAGTCTGTACATTGTAACAGTGCATGCATTGATCACCCTCTGACAGGAAGAATCCTCACATAACACAGTCCCAGGTGATATCTTTTGTTGTGGAACTCGGCACATCACAGTGGGTTGATGACTTTTTATTTTCTAAAGCACTTGGCTTTTGAAGACAGAAGTCTGGGCTAGACACCATTGGTTTGTACCAGTTTGGCTGTATCTGGCTGACCAACTTTTTGAATGATCAAAACAAGTTCCATATTTTCCTACTCAGAAAGAAATCTTATCTATAAACAAACATGAAGGAGAAGATATTCATAAGCGTATAGTGAAACTCACTCTCTGGAGGTTACCTGGTGACAGATTTTTTTCCCCAGTGTTGTAGCCACCTGTTAATCTCTTTCTTCTTCTTTTGGTTTTGAATTAAAATACCAAAGATCTCATGATAGTTAACCAAAGATCACTATAATCTGATGTATCGATCACATCAAAGTAGCATTACGTGAAAGATTAAATAAAATACCTGCCACAGTGAGGAAGCTGAGAATGCAGGCATTCCAGGTAACTATATGAAATGAAATAAAATAACTGCAGTCAGATCTTAGAAGGCAAAATTCATTTATGACAATAATTGTGGGCAACTGGTGCCATTTGCTTTCATTCTCTATTGGATTCCCTTGCCAAAAAGCCTCCCTTCGTTCTCCACATTTAATTTACTTTTATGTGATAGTTTTTAAAAATGCAGGTTGTTGAGGGGTGAAACTGACCTCTGTTAGTGTGTGAATGATAAATTAGCTCTCTACATTCAGATGCTGTGTTTTATCAGCCTACCATCAAAGAAAACAAACCATTTCTTGATCTCTTGGGAGGGAAGGAGACAAAATTTTCTTCCCTCTTCCCTACTGGCATTTTCTTCCCCTTAAGGATAAGGAGATAGGGCAAGTTGACTGTTTGAAACATTGTCAAGCATTCAAAAACATGAGTTGGACCTTGAAAAATCTTTTTATTTTTGAACCCCATATATTCTGGGTTATTTCTTTCTTCTTTGTTTTTGAGATCTGAGGTTCATGTCTTCAAGCTTTATTCCACAGCCACAGAGCCAGAAACCTACTTTTAAAAAAACCCAACAACCTGAAATTCTCATATAATCATATGACTGTAGGAGCCGGGGCTTTCAGAAAAAGGCCAGATAACACAAGTATTGTATTTAAAATCTCAGCAGTTCTTAATTCTGCATTTCTTCTGTTGAACTGAACAAGAAGAGCCAAACTCTGAAGGACTTCTTACAAGATTGTACAGTGTCTTAATGGCAATCAACCTACAAGCTTTAAGAAACTGATACAAGTAGGTGTGTCAGTACAAGATTTAAGTTAATGGACAATAAAATGTAATGAGTTTCCAAGGCTTGTCTGTCTGGGTCAGAAGAGAGTTCAGAGAGGCAGCTTTGGAAAAGGTCGTCACTCCTGATTAGCTGCACAGACGGTTGCTAATGCCAAAGAAGCCATGGGGACGATATAGCTTTGAGAGGAAACAGATGTGTGCTTGGAGGAGCAGGAAGAAGCCAATGGGTAGATTTAGGAAGAGCCACAAGTTTGAATCAGTGACTTGTTTAGAAAGGACTCTACAGCTCTTCCACTTTCCAGGTGAACAGTCTGATGATAGCTACTACCTTCATGTTGTCACAGCATAGCTGTGGTATTTAGGAGAATGTGCAGATTGCTATCAGCAGAAGGTGTTTGTGTTGTGTTTGTGTTGTGGACACGCTGTCTCGATCACTCTGAAAGGTCGAAGGGAAGATAGAAAAGCATTTTGGTGCCATGTTTGGAAGATGTGTTGCAGTCTCCTATTTGCTAGTCCCTACCAACATTTATTGGGCCTAGTCAAATGGAGTTGAACAGGATTCCTTCCCTGCCTCAGATTAGGTGTTAAAGAGCTCGCCTACACTACAAAGTGAAGTCAGCTTAACTACATCTCCCACAGCAGTGAAAAATTTCTCACCCTTTGCAGTGTCATTAAGCTGACCTAAGATGTGGTGTAGATGCCGCTTGGTAAATGGAATAATAATTTTGTCAACCTAGTTCAGCATTTCTCAAATGCAGCAACCAGGGGAGTTTCTCTGCAGTCACAACAGCCCCCTGGGTGGTGGTGGTGGGGGGGGGGGCAAAGCATCAGTCCCTCACTCCCTGTTGCTCCTGGATGTGCTGCCCTGCATCGCCGCTGGAAACAGGTGGGGCATGATACTGAAAGAGCAAGGTGAGTTCTCTACCTATGGTGGGGGGCAGGGTTAGTGGGGCTTTGGCTTATGCCCTGGAGTGGTTGAGTGGCAGGGACTTAGGGAGCCAGGCTGAAGACCACAACTCCAGCTGCCAATACCCAGCTCTGGTCTCAGGATTTCAGGCACTGACCTCCAGCTTTGGTCACATGGCCCCGGCTTCAATCATGGGGATTCCGTTTCCAACCCCTGACTGTGTGGCGATGGGCTGTGATCCCTGTCACTGATCCCCACTGCAAGGTGCCAAACCCCAACCCTTGGCTCCAGCGGGTGCTGGCACTGGGCACCAGACCTGGGTACAGATCCCCAACCCTGGTTGTGCAGCAATGGGGCTGTGGCGGGTGCCGGCACTGGGTGCTGACCTTCAGTCTAGCTGTCTGGAAGCAGGCTTTCCCCCCTAACCCCAGCCTTGTGGCAGCAGGCGTTGGTTGCTGACCCCTGGCTATGTGACAGTAGGCATTGATCACTGGCCCTGAGCACCAATCCCCAGTCTGATCACACAGCAATTGGCGCTGAGCCTGGGCTCCAGGAGGTACTGTCCCAGGGCGTTGACCCTCTACTCCGACCACACAGCGACAGAGTCTCCCCTCCATCCCCTCCCAGTCTCCACTGTCTCGCCCAGCCCTGCATCCATCCTCCTTGGCCCCCATCTTTCCTGAGAAAAGTGGTATTAACACAGATACAAGTATCACTTTTCATAGCATTATTTTTATTATCTAGTCCACAAAAAACACCCTACATAAATAAATGACAATGATTTGGACATATATACATGCACATTTATTAGGGCTATCGATTAATTGCAATTAACTTGTGATTAATGCAAAAAAAAATTAACTGCAATTTAATCACCATTTTAATCACACTGAGAACCGCTGAATTAGACAAACTATCTTCTGACTGCATTATGCTAGAAAGAACATTGAATAAAAATTGCATTGAAAAACCTTCTGAGACTTAAACTGATGACAGGCCTTTCTTAAATATGTGCTTATTCTATCCAGACAAATCATGGCTACCTCTCTGTTCCCAGCCCCTCCCAACAAAGTGTCATTCCATTCCAATCCTCAAAGTAACTATTCTTGATTTTATTAAAGAATGGTAATGCCAACTCTTATATTTTTAACATGTCTTTTCTCTCCATTAGATGGCTTGCAGCAACTCAGTTTGAGCCTCTGGCTGCCAGATCTGCTTTCCCCTGCTTTGATGAACCAGCATTTAAAGCCACTTTTCTAATTAAGATCAAGAGAGATGATCAGCACTCTACTCTGTCAAATATGCCAAAGGTACAGTTATGCTCTTCTAATGCACGAATATTAGAGGAGGAATGTGTGTCTGTATTAAAAGTAAACTGAATCACTTTGTTGATTTGTGGTCACAAGAATGCATAGATGGCCCAGGCAGTGGTCTGTGCAAGACACCATACCAACATGTAATGAGAAGGCTGCCTTGCTCGAAAAACCTTACACTCTAAATCTAAATGTGTATCCCAGGTCAGATAACTGTTCGGTGCACTACATGGTACTGGATGTACTGTAGGAACAGCTGAATGGTTACAGCCAGCAGTTGGACTGAACTGGCATGGGACTGTATATCTAATGCACTTCAGTTGCTGCACCACCTTCTGTCGAACTTAAGATTCGTCTGTGTGGATCTCATTTACAGTGTTACTGAGCACAAGATTGAATTATTCTGTTCTGCAGCATCCATTGGGTCAGTCCCTGCACCCTATATGTTCTTGTGTTCCCCAACACGATCGCATATAGAGCGGAGCATCGCTGACTGTCTTTCAGTTCCCAGTTATCCCCTGCGGCAGCAAGATAGGACTTGGCAGTGTTTGCTTGCTACCCCCTAGCAGCCATGCACCAACTAAACTGAGCCTAAACTCCTTCTCTTCACTGTTCACTAATTCTCTCCAGAATCTAGCAGAGGCCCTGATGTAGAAGTTCTTTCCACCACTCTTCCTAGGAATTCCTGAAGCAGAGCAACACTCAGTTGCCACCAACTAGGAGTCACCCTTAGATTTAGCCTCCAGAAATCCTAACGCTCTTCAACCACATCCACCCACCAACAGCTTCCTGATATCCCTGGTAGATGGCTCTTTGTACCTTATACATTCTCTAGGTCAGGGGTGGGCAAACTATGGTCCGCGGGCCACTTGTGACTCGCCAGCCATTTTTATCCGGCCCGCGAGCTCCTGCTCTGAGAACACCCCGGAGGGTGGGCCTGGCTGCTGGCCCGGTGCGCTGCCCGTAAGAAGGTCTCAATACATAACAAGCTTCTTTTCCCAATAGTGTAAATCATATCCTACAGTTCAAGCTGTCAGGCTTACCATCAGCTCTGTCACGATCCAGTTAGCAGTCATCTCAACTTGCCACCATCCTGTTAAAGCTTTTACATTGTGTTCTCTCATCCCATTGTTTCAAAATTTCTCAAATGACTGGTTCATGCACCCTGAAGCTTCTCCTATCCTGGGACCTTAATATAGTTCTTGGATAAAATTTCATAAGTCCTCACTTCACCAGTCTAGTCAAAACAGTCTTCCTAGCGGCTATCGCCTCAGCCTGGAGAGTTACCAAGATTCGAACACTGACAGTAGGGCGACTTCTCTTGCCTCCCCTTTTTATACTGTCCACAGGGTTAAGGTAGTGCAGAGTCCCCTCCTTAAATTCATACCAAGATGGTGTCTGATTTATCACTTAATCCAAACCAACAGCCTCACTATTTTCTTCCCCAAATCACACTCAGACTTAGGAGAAACCAAGTTCCATACATAAGATGTTTGCAGTGACCTTTGTTTAGACCAAACAAAGCCATTCAGTTAACCCCCTTTATCTGTGGAACTGGAAAAGGCTGTGAGAAATCAGGCCATCCCTTCCTATGGATTATCCAAGTGGATCCCTGATGCATTACAATGTTACCAAATAGAAGATACACCCATTCCCACGTGCATTACGGCCCACTCAACTAGAGCCCAGGCCATTTCTTCAGCATATCTATATATGTAAAAGTTAAATGGTGTATGCGTGTATGTACGTGCACTTACTCCTTCCACACCGTTTGAGCTAGAGACTTGAAATTTGGTACAGTTATAGGTCTTAGGGTCCTAATCAGGGTAAGAGTCGCATTTTTTTCAAATCTCACCTCTGACGCCCCCCAGGGGTGAAATTATTTAAAGGCCAATCACATCATCTGGGCAGCTGCTATTCTCTGTGACATAGTTATGATGTGATAATACCCCCTCCAACGGACCCTGCATTCGCTCAGCTCTCTGCCCCCTCTCCCCCTCCAGCGGACCCCGCACTCGCTCAGCTCTCTGCCCCCTCCCCACCTCCGACGGACCCGAGTTGGGTTTGGTCAGAGGGTAAGTGAGGTGGGGGTGTCGGGTTTGGTCGGGGGGTGAGGTCGGGGTGTCGGGTTTGGTCGGGGGGGGGGTAAGTGAGCCAGGGGTGTTGGGTTTGGTCTGGGGGGGTGGGAAAGTGTCGGGGTGGGTGAGGGGTGAGGTGTGGGTGTTGGGGTTGGTCAGGGGGTGTTGGGTTTGGTGGGGGGGGGTAAGGTGGGGGTGTTGGGTTTGGTTGGGGGGGTGAGGAGGGGGGTCGGGGTTGGTTGAGGGGTAAGTGAGGTGTGGGTGTCGGGTTTGTTTGTGGTGGTAGGTAGGGGTGTCGGGTTTGGTTGGGGGGGGAAGTGAGGTGGGTGTGTCAGGTTTGGTCTACAGGGGGGTGAGGTGTGGGTGTTGGTCAGGGGGTGTTGGGGTTGGTAGGGGGGTGAAAATATGAGTCGGGGTTGGTCGAGGGGTAAGTGAGGTGGGGGTGTCGGGTTTGCTCTCTGCCCCCTCCCCCCTCCAACGGACCCCGCACTCGCTCAGCTCTCTGCCCCCTCCCCACCTCCGATGGACCCGAGCAACGCTGGGTATTTTCGCTAGTCTAAAATATTCCCAAACCTGAGCTCTGCTGGGCAGCCATTCGGTGCTCAGACCCTTACTTTTACCAAACATTGTGCCCGAGGTTTGGCAACTAGATTAGATGGCAAATTTGTATGCTGCTTATCGTCTCCTGAACTCCCTACCTAAATTACAGTTGGCTACTCCTTCTGGCTCCTCTGTTTCCAGACTGGTTTCCTCTATCTTTCTGACTCCTGCCCTTGCACTACCAACCAAGCTTCTCTGTCTTCCACTGTGGTACTTCTGCCCAACTGTAATTAGTCCTTTCTCTCCTCTGTACCATTCCTGATTTGGGGGGAGAGGGGATTGTTTCAACCTTTAAAAAATTAAGGGACAGTTGAATTAAGCAGATACCTCCTATTACTTGCCCTGCTATCCCTTATTTAAAATCAGCTGTAAGCTAATTCCTCCCTGCACCTTGCCATCTGGAGTGTATAGTTTGGTAACATCTGAAAGCAGCATTTTCCAGGTTCCTTTTCACTCAGTGTGAAAAAGGTGTTAATAAGAATTGGGTAGTAAAGTCCCTCACTGAGCACTGAGAATCCACTTTGTGTGCATTTCAAAAGGAATAAAAATAATTAAAATCAATAACCAAATTGTCATCCAAAAAAACAATTATTCACTCATCATTTATGTTTCGATTGGCTTCTTGTAATTTGATATATAATACCTTTTTGATTTCTGAACTGAATAATGGTTGTTTCCGAAGGTGCGACTTATATTAGTTGATTCTGATTTTTGCATTCTGTCAAAATACTTGCTGTCTTGTGTATATGCATTACAGTAGTCTTTAGTTATATGATCCCATAAGATTTCTTAAATCTACAGTACATTACATGTAGCACAACAGGTTCAGTGGCTTTTCACTCTGATTTTGTAAGAGCATCTATGCAGGCTTTGTGTAAGGAGCTCCAAGTCTTGTATACTAGCTTACTGCCAATGAAAGTAGTATCTTTATTAATTTAGATTTGATAAATTAGATCCAGATCTTACCAACGCTTGAGCACATGCTGAATTCAAGTCCATGAGATTTCTCAGGATTTAAAGATCATGGTATATAACCAACTGAACATAGCTACAGCATTGCATTGGAAGCTAAAGAGGGCTGATGTGAATCTTGGCTGGATAAATAGGGGAATATTAAATAGGAGCAGAGGATTGGCATTACCTCTGTGTATACCTGTGTATACCTCTAGTGAGACTGGAATACTGTATCCAGTTGTAATGTCCACGCTCTTACAATTTTTTGACATCTCTTTGTTAGCTATAAGGATGATTGGAGGCCTCTGGGAAAACCCGAGTTTATGATAAGAGACTAATGAAGCTCAATCATTTAATGTATCCACAAGAAGGTTAAAAGGTGACTTGATCAAGGTCTATAAACAGTTCCTACATGGGGAAAAGGTATCAGAGAAAAGTACTCTTTCAACTAGCTGATGAAGGCATAATAAGATTTAATGGCTGCAGGTTGAAGCTAAACAAGTTGGAAATAAAGTGTAAACTTGTATGTGAGTGTATTTAGTCATTGAAACAATTTACCAAGGGAATGTGGTAGATGCTCCATCACCTGATGTCTTTAAAGTAAAATTGGATTGTCTCAGAAACTCATTCTAATTCAACCAGAAGTTGTGGGCTTGATACAGGAATTTCTGGGTGAAAATATGTGGTTTCTGTAATGTAGGAGGCTATACTAGAGGGTCATAATGGTACCTTCAGGCTTAAAATTTGTGAGACTCTAGATGAAAGTTGATGATGTGTTTTCAGGATCAGGACCAAGTTTTTCTTTCCCAACAAACTGAACACATTATTTCAAGGTTGTTGTTTTCCCCCCAGCTGTATATACTATACATTTTCTTTCAGTCAGCAGTGCAGCCTAATATAGGCACTATCTAGAGGATGAGGCAGATATTTGTTATTTTATTGTGTTATGTTATTTTAGGTGACTTTTGTAACCACAAAATTGAGTTATGTCCCCAAACCTTCACTGTTGTAAGTTATTCTGTAGTATGTGGTGTACTTTTCATATAGGATTTTCATAAACTCTGTCTGGCATGCAAAGTAGACCTGGAAAATGTTAGCTTCATCATAAATAAATTCTGTTACATTATGAGCAACTTGCCTATCTATATATCTTGGGTCTTACGTGGCCACTATTACTGAGTATCTTAGCACCTTAAAACACAGTAGAACCTCAGTAATGAACACCTTGGGAATGGAGGTTGTCCGTAACTCTGAACAAATGTTATGGTTGTTTTGGAAGTTTAGAATTGAACATTGACTTAAAACAGATTTGAAACTTTACTATGCAGAAGAAAAATGCTGCTTTAACCATCTTATTTAAATGAATCAAGCACAGACAGTTTCCTTATCTGGTCAAATCTTTTTTTTTTTTTAAACTTTCCCTTTACTTTTTAGTAGCTTGTTTAACACAGCACTGTAGTGTACAGTATTTGTTGTTTTTCCTGCTGCCACCTGATTGTATACTTCTGGTTCCAAATTAGGTGTGTGGTTGACCAGTCAACTCGTAATGCTGCGGTTCTACTGGAGTAAAATGGTCTGACAAACTTCCTTATAGTTGCCATTGTGCACTCTAGGTGTAACTTCTTTATACTGTCTCCTAGCCCTTTATCTGATTGATTTGCCAGTTCTCTTCAGTAGTAATATTATCTCCTGGTTTTTTTTTTTTTTTTTGTTTTCTTTTCTTTTTTTTAATCTGCAGAATGTAACCACCCCTGTGGCAGCTGGAATAGTTCAAGATGAGTTCTCTGTGAGTTTGAAGATGAGTACTTACCTGGTAGCATTCATTGTTGCAAATCTGAAGAATATCAGTAAGGAGACTAATGGGACTCTGGTATGTTTCCACTGTACTTTAACCTCTACACATACATGAGTAGCTCACTGGGATGTTTTGCTGCTTACTCTGTGCCTATCACCTATTATTATAAGAGTGTCTAGCAAATGATCTTATGTTATGAACTGGATTGATTCCAGAGCTGTGGCCCACTTGTGTTGCCAGAACTTGACAGCAGGCTCCTGGCTGTAGAAAGTCTGCCCAGAAAGTGTGAGCCAGGGTATAATGTTGCAAGCTACCTACCCAGTGCTGGGGGATCCAGAGCTGGTATCCAAAGTGGGAAAGACTTGTCTGTGAGGGAGCAGTGCCAAGTGAGCCAGAAAGGGTATGAATTCAGTTCCTGTCCTGCACAGTCTCCGTTGGCAGAGTTCCAGTGATGCCCCAGCTGGAATGTTAACCTGTCTCCCCTCAGCGGAGTCACGGCAGGTGACAGTAGTGCTGTCCTGCTCTCCCTTGCCTTGAATATGCCTCTCCCACATCACTGTACATGAGAGCAAGCACTGCAGAACCACTCTTCTGTATCCAACAAAGGGAATCTGATTACCTGGAGCCAACCATCCAAACTAGTCTATGCTCCAAGTAGGACAGACTCGGGTCAGAATTTTAAGTCCATATGTAGCTGCCTGAATATTTCTGGCCTGACTTTTCAAAAGTGCTGTGCACCTGGCTACAGACTTCATTTAATCTTTGGTGGCATTGCTTCAGGGATAGGACCTGCTGGGTTGGTGGGCAGCTGTATGCTAGAGAATGAGAAGAAGGAAGATACTTAGGAGGGATCTTGCAGTATTTAGTCATGCAAGAGGTGTGGGAACTTCACATGAGTAACAATTTGGGGATCAGACCCTGTCACTGTAGCAGGAGCTGTCCCTTTGGGGTGAAATAGAAAACACTCTAGGAGCTGCCAGAGTTAACTCTGTTAACAAAACTTCAGGAGGAAAAGGAAGCCCTGATCAGATATACTACTAAGAAATGTTATCTTGATCTAACTTGCTCTAAACCAATATCTAGAGCAAAATTGTAGATTTTTATCAGACTTCCCTTCTAGCCTGGGCAAATAGTTGTAATTAGCGATAAATAGGTCAGATTTTGTGGTCCAGTTTGGAGTGGATTTTTTTCTTTCTTTTGATTGCTATTTTCAGCTCAATAATTTAACCATATTTTCCTTTCTAAGGTAAGTCTTTAGCCCATGTATTTGCAAAGAGAGCATTAAAAAGTTATGAAGCAAGTGTAAACTTATGCAAATTTGTCTGCCTTTGTTTGCTGAGAGCACCTTTAGAGGTGTGACCAGTTCTTGTTCATGTCAGTTAACTCACATGTCAGGTTAACTCACATGTCCAATGGTAGTTAATTAAATGTCTACATTTAAACTATATTTATTGCTGATCAAAGCATGTGAGAGATGAGAGGGAGGATCACAGATCTTCAGTCTACCCAGAGGTTGCATCTACACTGCTGTGTGGTGTGTGTGTGTGTGTGTGTGTGTGTGTGTATGTGTGGGTTTTGTTTTGTTTTTTAAGACACACGGCCAAGGGTCTCGGAGCCCAAATCAGCTGTCTTGGGCCCATGATACAGGGCTAAAAATAGCTGTGTAAATGCTTGGGCGGGAGCCTGGGCTCTGAAAGCCGGTAAGTGGAAAGGAGCTCCCGGCCCAGCCCACGCCCAACTGCCTGCACTGCAGTTCTTACCCCCATAGCACAAGCCTTGACCCAGGGTCTGAAACTGTGTGTGTGTGTTATTGGTGAGGTTTACTTTTGAATCCATGAGCAGCTAGCACTCAGGAGTACCACCACTTGTTTTATTTTTTTCCTCCTTCCACTCTGACCCATGGAGTCCCCAAAACAGAGGTTAGGAGCAGATCCCAGTGCACCGTCTGAGCCCCCCTCAAACCTAAAGAATTCAGCTGAGCCCAGGAAGGCATCCAAGCCCCACTGTGGGGGAGCCAAACCTGAGGAGACCAGCAATGCCCTGGGTGTATATGAACTCTACTGAAGGGGAGCCAAGTAAAGGGAGCCCAGCATAGTCTCTATGAAAGCATCTAAAGTGGCCAGTGCTTGTATAATGTTATGTATTGAGACTCCCTTTTGCGTCGTGTAACAAAGAGTCTTGTGGCACCTTAAAGACTTAACTAAAGTATTGAAGCATAAGCTTTCGTGGGCTAATACCCACTTGGTTGGATGCACTTCGTCGGTATTAGCCCACAAAAGCTTATGCTTCAATACTTTAGTTAGTCTTTAAGGTGCCACAAGACTTTGTTATTTCTGCTATTCCAGACTAACATGGCTACCTCTCTGATTTTTGCATCATGAACACTTTAATGTGGAAAATGGATCTAACAGAGGGCTTTATTTAAATAACTATTAAAAAATATGGGCTAATGAGCACTTAAAACCCTTTAATTATGCTATTTGTAGTGCTTAGTACTTCTGCTGCTGTGACCAGCTTTTAGTATTTCCAGAAAGACCACTCAAACTTCTTCAGAACATGTAATTGGTTTAGAATTTCTCCACTCAAGACAAAAGAGGCCTCCTTACCCATCCAGTTGAAATGTTTCCTATATCTCTGGGTTATAGCATAGAGAGACATGGCCCAAGAGGTGAAATGAGTGGACAAGAAATCTAGAATGTAGGTCTGAACAATTTTTTTAAGTTACAATCCATCATTTGTTACAGCGTGGGAGTGGAGCTGGTTGAACACTCTAAACACACATTGATTCATAAAAAAGTATGAAATGTTGCTGGACAACTTGTATTGGGGAGAAATTGCCCAATCCCAGGCACAAATGCTGATTTTAGAATTTGAATGGAAACTAAAGGGGGTAGAATTTGTGCATTCCCACAGTCAAGTCATAGGAGTGAAACACAGCATCTCAGCAGCTGGGATAGCAGCTGCTGCCTCTTCATACCTACTGTACTGGGTGGGGAGGGATTGGAGCAACTGGTTCTACCTAAACAAGATTTCTGTGGCTTCTCCCTAATAATCTCTTTGGTTCTAGCTGCTTTGGAGTTGATGCAGTGAGACCCTCAATCTCACAAGATGTATGGAATCTCTGATCTGCCCTCTCCACCTCATCCAGTTTACCCCAGCTCAGAGTTTAAATGGTGTGAAGAATTGCATTCAACAAATGCATAACCTATGCATCAGGACTCAAACTAGCATTACACATATTCCCACGGGTTTGGGCATAAATGTACCTCAAACAGGGTCAATTGATGATGAATAAAAGAAGCGACAACAATCTCCAAACATTTTTTATATCAAATGCATGTGATTTTTATATGTATTTCCTTAAAACTGACCAGGGTTTTGCCCCAACCGCTTAGTCTTTTTGCCTACCACTTTCTTCTTTTGCTGTTTGTGATTGCATCCCATGAAATATTTTCTTGCTTTTTGTTGTTGTATTTATCTATTTATTTGTATCTTTGCCAGGTATCTATATATGCCATGCCGCAGAAGCTAAGCCAAGTTGAGTATGCCTTAGACACAGCAGTGAAGCTCCTGGAGTTTTATCAGAAGTATTTTCATATAGAGTATCCTCTTCAAAAATTAGGTAAAGCCTTTTAATCTTTTTTTTTAAATATATATACATGTATTTTCTAATAAATAGCATTTTTTCCATAAAATAATTTAAGAATAAAAAAACAACCAAGCCAGACTTCTTAAAAAAAAAATTAAAATTCAATACCTGTTTAACTGGACTTGTATGAGTGTGTGGGAAATGGGTCCCAGCCTCAAGAAGTTTGCAAACCTTTCATGTAACAAAGGCCAATTCAGTGTGTCCTCTGGAGACAGTTTTGCTGTACATCTAACATCATATGCTTGGATAGGGACATAGAGAATTTTCAGTATGTGTGACGTATCTACCTGATACAAACCTGAAAAACTGTTTCTCTGTATGTCATTGCTCTTTAAATCAATGGGTCTACTTGTTTACCTAGAGCCAATATGTAGTATTTGCAGCATTGGTGGCTAAATAGTGAAGTTTGGCAGATTGCTAACTGTATAGATTGTGGAAGAATAGGTAGATTTGAAGTGCAGCGTTACTGTAACTTATGATTGTCTGGTTCATTTATTTATTTCCCCTTCCTCCCCAGATTTGGTGGCTATTCCTGATTTCCAGGCAGGCGCTATGGAAAACTGGGGTTTAATCACCTTTAGAGAGACAGCACTCCTTTATGACCATAAAACCTCTTCAGCAATGGATAAAAAGCTGGTAACTGCTGTGATTGCTCATGAGCTGGCTCATCAGGTACTGGACTGAAATGCTGTATTTTAACAATGCAATCTTCTCTCCCTATTACACTTGCTAAGGATCTGCACTGCACTGGGGATAGAGCTTGTGGGTATTTTGCCCTTGGTGTAGCAGGAAACTGGAAGTTACTGGACCTCTGGGTCATATTCTCTTTCCTAGCTTGTTGGGGGGGGGGGGGGGAGAGCACAACTAAGTGTTGCCATATACATAGGGCTTGTGGCAAAACCACGATGTAACCCTTCATAAAGTATCTTTTTGTTGTTGTTGTTTGGATTATATATTCGTTATGATCGTGAAACTTGACTGACTTTTCTCACTTCTTTCACAATTAAAAACTGTTGGTGTTTTGTTTCCCCCTCCCTTAGTGGTTTGGTAATCTAGTAACTATGGAGTGGTGGAATGATCTTTGGCTAAATGAAGGATTTGCCACTTTTATGGAATACTTTGCCATGGAAAAAACTTTTCCAGAACTGCAGACTGTGAGTACTTCATCTAAATCTGAAGCTTTGTCCCATCAATGAGGTTTCTTTTTAATTCTGACATAAACCTTTTTTTTAAACCTTCATTTTTACTATGTTTAGTTTATGAAAATCTGACTTTAGGGCACAATTAAATAGTTCCAAGGACACTCACTGATAAATTTACAAATAATGTGGAATCTTAATAACTGTTTAAATAAAATTGTGTATGGGCTAAATTTTCAAAGTGGCCTACAAATTTGCACATGCACTTTTTTACATGCAGCCTCCTTTCAAACAAACAAATTGTTGTTTTCTTCATGGGCACAAAATAATGGGCAAAACTTTTTTGCTTTGTTTAATCACTGATCCAGTGTTTAATGCTGAATCACACTTGGCATGGGGGTGTATTTCAACCTACTGTGCAATTTACATGTTGCATGCTTCTACATCTCATTTAGAATCTTTTGGTTATAACTTTTCAGTCACACAAGTTGCTTTTTTAAAAAAAAAAAAAAAAAAAAAAAGAAAAGTTAAATTGTTGCTTTGAAGCCTAAAATTTCACCACTTGGTGGTACCAAAAATGTTTTATCAAACTCCTCTGCATGCACACTTAGAGAAAATATTATATAAATCTTCATATAAAATATATGTTGGCCTCAGAGCAACTTGACTATTTTATTCATTGATCTTTCCTTTTCTGATCAGGGGTGCTCTAAGGCCTCAATCCTGCACTAGTAAACACATTAGCAGACCTCTGCACCCAGCCAGATCCCCACTGATGTAAAAAAAAGGGCAAAATATCAGCCATCTCACTGTTGGATAGTAGTAGGTCAGACTCTTCAGGGTAGGAGGTAACGGTTCTCAGTAATATTCAATGTGTTTATTTAAAGTTGCTGCATGTAAATCTAGAATGTAATAAAGGTTCAAGGTTTTGGTGCCAAGAAGATCAGGTTTAATGTTCAGTGTGCGTATTCCTAACTAGTCGTTTGATAGTCCAGTGACTTCACTGCAATTTTTTTAGACTTTGATTGTTATGGAATCACTTCTTCAGCCTCATTAGTTCATTTATTTGGGAGAAGGATTATGTAAACCTTTGCCAGTCCAACCTGTTAGACAACGTATTAGATAAAACTCTTCAGGATTTCTGAAGATATTCATACCTATGGCAGGTGATTATGGTTAGATTATTATACAGCATCCTACTGTGGGTGTGCAGGCTGCTTTATAGATGCAAATAGCAGACACTGATTCCTTTACCAACAAATTTACCATATATGGCCCTGATCCTGCAAAAGGATCTGCCTACATCAAACCTTTTGGCTCTGTAGAGTCCCATTGACTTAATATGTATGTGCCTTGATTTTGTGTCTGGTAGCATAATCGAGTTATAAATGATGCCGATTACAGATTACAAAATCCTTTTGTTTGAGAGAAATCCTACCTCTACTGACTGCGAAGGGTTTTAACTGTAGCTGAATCACTGAAGTTATGCTGTGAAGAGAGGCAGGTTGTTGTGGAGAGAGTGGGTCTTGGGACTTTATTCTTATAGGCTATGGAGTGTGCATGTTGGCTCTCTTCATGGCAATGCAGATAAAGGTTTATAAGCAAGCTTCTGCTGCTAGAGTTTGAGAAGAAGAGAACTGATGGTTCCACAGTAAACTAACAATGATAATCTTAGAGGAGATTGACTGACTGGTTTGCTTTCTCCACTGTGAGAAGAAAAGAGAGAGTCTGAGCCTCAAAATGGAGAGGGTAGCCTAGTCATCTGACCGTGCCAAGTAAATAGGAAAGTTTAATTTATCTATTCCAGGCTCTGAGTTCCAGTTGTGAATTATGGAGAATTTGGCATAATCCTTTATTGTTCTAACTTCTCACGTGGGCATAAACTCCTACCCCTCTTCTAGGATGAAGAATTCCTGAAACTACGATTCAAGACTATGATGAAAGACTCCTTAAATGCCTCACGTCCAATCTCCTCTGCTGTCCAGTCTTCAGAGCAGATTGAAGAAATGTTTGATGCGCTTTCCTATTTCAAGGTAACCTCAGAAGAGGCTAACAAAAATCACCGTCTCGTGTGTGTTGTATACCTTTTTTCCAAAATATTCTTATTTTGGGAAATAACACATTAAGTTAGGAACTTTTTTCTTTAATTGACCTTGTGGTTAAAATGCAAGTTAGACTGCTCTCAAGGTGCCAATTTCTTTACTTGGCCTCCATGATTTTTATCTCAAGAGAAGACTGTACATTTCATGGGGGATTTTCTGTTTTAATACTGATTATTCTCCTATGACTAGGCATTTGATCCCATTCAGTATACAAACATACATGCCCAGCATCATGTTACACCAGTGTAGCTGGTTGTGTGCCTCTCCTTTCCCACCCCAACCTCCATGACTTTACCCATCAACCCCAACCGCATCCCCTTGCTCTCCAGGGACTTAGGTGGAGCAGTGGGGGCATGGAGTCCCCCTGGAGTCTGCACTCTGGTGATTTTCAGATCCTGGAATTACTCCTTAAGGGCAATTATAGCTGAATGAAAATTAGGGCAGACCTGAGACTGCTGTAAATTGTGACTGGACCTAGGATCAGGGTTGAACGCAGCATTAGTTGGATGTAAAAGTGGCATAAAATCACACTTTCCCCCTCACTTTTCAATTGTGTGTTGAGCAGAACTCAGCTGCACCCAAGTATCTGTCTCTTCTTCCATAGGAAAAGATTTCATCCACATTGCTCCTGTTTGTGTCTCTCACCTCCCTCCATATTTCTGTAGACACTTCCAGTTTACTACCACACCAAAATAAACCCAAATATTCACATCACGTCTTAAACACATATTACAATTTGATAAACCTATTATTTTTTCTTTCAGCTTTTGTGTTGTATTCCACACTAACTGAAAAGCAAGACAGATTATTTTCCTTGTTAACTTTTGATTTTGTCCTTTTTGTCATCTTTGTGCTTTTTGGGGGAGTGGGAAACTAGTACCTAATGAAATACTTTTTTTTTGTTTTTCTTGTTCTTTTTAAATAGATACAGAGTTTAAAATCCAATACTTACCACCCCAACACCCTGGGGACATCTGAGATGCCAATTGGAGCATTACAGTTGAAGCAGCTTGCCATAAAGAAGCCTCTGCATTGCCATTGGTGCGCCACTCTCTCTCAAGTGGAAGCACAAGAGCCATGTCACTTTTAAGCTGCCTTGCCTGTGAGGCTCTGATTGGCATCTTTCTGTAAGATGTGTGATGACAGGAGCTTTGCACTGCCAAATAGCATCTCAGTGTTGTCTTGGGCTTCCACCACCTTATTAAAGAGATTTCCCAGTAGTCCCTTTAAAGTAATCAATAGTCAGGCTAAGAACTGCAGGTGATCCAGTCGTTCACGCAGAATGTCTTCAGACACACTTATGTGATTTTAAGAGCGTTTTACTTCACGTTTAAATCCTGTGCTTTAATGGCCTGATCTAAAACCTATTGGAATTCATGGAAAGACTGCCAATGACTTCAGTGGACTCTGGATCAGGCCCTAAATATTGAATATTGCATTGAATAACTTTGATTTAGTCTTGCTCTGGTAAGTGTAGTTTTTCTTCGGGTAGATACAGATGTGTATTCTAAGTAGGTGAGTGCATGGCAGAGATCTAGCGGTACCTATAGAGGGATGGCGCTTGTGCCTCATGAGTGTAGCCCCTCCCCAGCCTATAAAAGGCTGGATCACCGCAACCTCCTTCAGTTGCTTCTTACCACACGTCAGCTGGAGTTGGAGCTCTGGGCAGTGGAGGTTGTTCATGACTTTTGGCTTGCCTCCCCACCCTCCCCCGTCTAGTTGTTGTACATAGTTGATAATTAGTAATAAGCAGCTAGTGTAGTGTGTTTTTGTTTAGTGGCAGTGCTCCCTGGTGATGCCCTCACTGGGGTTCAAGCACTGCCCTGTGTGTGGAGGGACGATTCACGTGGTGCTGGCTTTTTCTGGGCAAAGCCCATCTAAGGGAGTGCTGCTCCTCTTAAAAGAACAGCAGATGGACTCAGGTGGCATGGGACCTTTTTGTTTGAAGCAGCACCTGCTTGAGTAGGCTGTGAGGTCTCACCCAGTACTGAGGCCTGCAGCTGCACAGTTTCTGCACTTATTGACATATCTCGCTTTCTTTTGTGATTGCTGTTTGGCGGTATCATTCTTGTGTAGTTGCTTACATGTTAGAATTTAACACCAGCTCTCTCAGGGATGGTGAGATACAGCACCTAACAGTAATATTAATGAAATCTGACAACCATCGACAATGCGTCCACTAGAACGCCATTTCTTTCACATGGTATTAATTAGAAAGTCTTTCAAACTAAGTTAATGTCAGTGAAACTTCATTGTTTGTTTGTTTGTTTTTGTTTTTTGTGTCTTTTTAAATCTGCAAACATTTTACCAAGCAGCTGAGATTGTCAACATAATTGCATTCAGACTAAACTCCCTGGGCCAGAATCTCAATTCTTGTTTCCTAAATTATCTCCTAAGGCCAGTGGTATTGACAGTTTTGTAATCTGTGCATGCTTCTCCTGAATCGGTTTCTTAAACTTTTTCTCTTACTGATGTTTTATTTATTTAGGGGGCTTCCCTTTTGTTGATGCTGAAAAAGTATATCAGACATGATAGTTTTCAAGCTGGGATTGTGAATTATTTGCATAATCACAGCTACGGATCCACCCACAGTGATGATTTGTGGGATAGCATGAATGAGGTAACCATCTTGGATATTCTTAGTTTTGGTTTTTGCATGATGTATTATAATGAGATGTGAAAAGCAAAGACATTTTCTGTTGCCTTATATTAGTGCTGCTAAATAAGACCATCTATTGCAAGCATATATTGAAAAGTCCTTATTTTTCAGTCACACTGCTCATGATCACTCATTCCAAAATTCTGTGCGATGTACAAACATAAATGAGCAACACTTGTGCTTAGAAGAGAGCCTGCCAAACCTGCTAGCTCTGCTCTCTCTCCCATGTTGTTTTAAAAAGAGTGCATCAGTGGAATGGGGAAGGTATTCAGGAGCATAATTATCATGTTGCTAGTATTATGCTATAGTCTTTGAGCCTACAGACACTTAAACATATGCATAACTTCACTCACATGAGTAGTCCTACAGATGTCAGTGAGGACTATACAGATGAATAAAATTACTCGTGTGCCAGGATTTGTGCCCTAGTACAGAAGAGAAGTTTGTATCTCCGTTCCTCCAAATGTTACTTCCTGGGTTGGACTTTAAAAAATACTTACTGTTGACCTAACTCTCAGTTTATTTCAGTGGGAGCAGTTAGGCCAAAGCTGAGTACTTCTGAAAATCCCAACCTTAAGATCTGGTTTCCCTTTGATCATAAACATCATTGTCTTTAGAGCAAAATGGAAAATCCTTTTCTTTATTCTAGCCTCCTACAATAGCCTCGAGAACTGCGGTAAAGGAGACGAGGGGGCTCTTTTAAAGCATTTAAAAGAAAAACCAGAAACAAACTTTTCAGTCACCTCTTGTGGGATGAAAGAGAAATTTTTTCCCATGTTGGAGTCCTTCCTGCTTTTATTGGATTTAAGAGATGCTCTAATGACAGAAGCCTGATAAGAACGTGGAACAGTGTTACATAGAACACCTGTTCACCTCTGTTACTGCTGACAAAATGAAGAAAGCCCATTATCTTCCTGTTGAAGTGAATGTCTTTGTGTTTTACAGATCACAAATGGAACACTAGATGTAAAAAAACTGATGAAAACCTGGATTCTGCAGAAAGGGTTTCCCTTAGTAACTGTTAAAAGACAAGGAAAGAGTCTTTATCTTCAGCAGGAAAGATTCTTACGCAGTGTGGAATCAGAAAATTGGACATCAGATGCAAGGTTAGTTTCCCCCAGCCCTCTGAAGATCTGTACCTTTTACTTTCATGCAATTTAACTGTCTTCAAAATGCATATTCCTTGCACTTTGACACATTCAGAGCTCCAGTAGCTTTCTCTAAAGAGCAGGTAGTAAAATGAAGTGAGAGACAGTTGTGCGCACAGAGGTGTTTTATTATTTGCCTTGAAAAATAAGAGTCCCTGTTTGCTTCCAGGTCAGCAATTGAAATAGACCTTACATGGTTTTTCTCATAACTTAAATTTTATTTATTCATTTTTCTGATGTTTTAATTGGCATGTATGATTAACTTCAGTGCACAATAGGACAACAGGCAGGATTATGTTTGGTTTCATTTTCTTATTTGAAGTAAAAAAAAAAGTTGTTGCAGTTTTTAATCTTCAAGATCAAGTAGTTGGAACACATACAGGATGGGTATATGGGGTTGAGATAGAAGGTAGAAGAGAGGAGTTTGCAAATGTAACACAAATGAAGTAGCATTCTGCAGAAGAATGCTGCTAGTGGTGTCTAAAGGACCAGGAAACTTCCTCCTAGAATATGCACGTTTTCCTACTAGGCCAAATCTGCAGGCTGAGTGCTGATAGAGGACATTATACAATGTGGATCAGGAAACTCTCCCCCTTACGAAGGTTAAGACTGACAATATATTAGCATTTGTGTGTGTCAGTTAAACAAGGGATCTTTATCTGTTAGGAATAGTATCCATAGTAATGGAGGAATACATGGCAATACACATTTTTTTTATGGGTGATCAGGTACTTGTACAAATATGAAGCAACCAATAACTGCAAAAATCAATTTGTCAAATGTACCTTATCCTTGCTATATAACAAGACAAGAACATTCTCAAACTGCAAACCCTATAAGATGCAAACCTCTACCACAGTTGAAATTCAATGGGGAGTTGAGGGCACTTCATATCATGTAAAATTAGGCCCTAAAAAAATTGCCTTTATGAGGATTGGAAGGTTGATTTTGAACATCTGTTTCCGGGGTTTTCCATGGATGTCCCTTTGGAGTTGCACTTAGGTGAATAGCTCTTGAAGGATGACTTTTCAGGTGAATAATTAATAGTGATTTGTGTGGAAATTGGTGTACAACCTAGTTCCCCGCCCTCAGTGGGTTTGCCCTCGATAAAATTAATTGTGATTAATTGTGCGATTAAAAAAATTAATTTAATCAAGTAATTGCACTGTTAATAATAGAATACCATTTATTTAAATGTTTTTGGATGTTTTCTACATTTTAAAATATATTGATTTCAATTACATCACAGAATACAAAGTATAGAGCTCACTTTATATTTATTTTTATTACAAATATTTGCACTGTTAAATGAGAGTATTTTTCAGTTAATGTAATACAAGCATTGTAGTGCAATCTCTTTATCATGAAAGTTGAACTTACAAATGTAGAATTATGTGCAAATAAACTACATTCAAAAATAAAAGTGTAAAACTTTAGAGCAGGGGAGGCCAACCTAAGCCTGAGAAGGAGCCAGAATTTACCAATGT
This sequence comes from Sternotherus odoratus, assembly GCA_032164245.1. Classification (NCBI taxonomy): domain Eukaryota; kingdom Metazoa; phylum Chordata; order Testudines; family Kinosternidae; genus Sternotherus; species Sternotherus odoratus. The sequence goes on along the minus strand of JAVMKO010000007.1, from coordinate 57,393,177 downwards.
GCATTGCCAAAGAGCCACAATCGTACATCAGTAGCTCCCCCACTCCCCTGTTCCTAGCACCTCTCACCCACCAGCAGCCCCACCAGTCAGTGCCTCTCCCACCCTAGCCACACCTGATCAGCTGTTTCGTGGCATACAGGAGGTTCTGGGGAGGGGGGAGGTGCAAAGGCATTACAGGCTCAGGGGAGGAGGCAGGAATGGGTGAAGTTTGGGGGCAGGACTTATAGCAGAGCCAGGGTTGAACAGTGAGCACCCCCGGCACATTGGAAAGTTGACACCTATAGCTCCAGCCCCGGAGTCAGTGCCCATACAAGGAGCCACATATTAACTTCTGAAGAGCTGCATGTGGCTCCGAAGCCAGGAAGTTGGCCACCCCTGCTTTAGAACCTACAAGTCCACTCAGTCCTATTTCTTGTTCAGCCAATTACTCAGACAAACAAGTTTGTTTACATTTGCAGGAGATAAAGCGGCCCACTTCTTGTTCACAATGTTACCTGAAAATGAGAACAGGCGTTCTCACAGCATCGTTGTAGCCAGTGCCGCAAAATATTTACATGCCAGATATGCTAAAGACTCATATGCCCCTTCATGCTTCAGCCACTATTCCAAAGGATATGTGTTCATGCTGATGAGCGGTTCTGCTTGATAACAATCTAAAGCAGTGAGGGCCAACGCACGTTCATTTTCATCATTTGAGTCAGATGCCACCAGCAGAAGATTGATTTTTCTTTTTTGGTGGTTCAGTTTCTGTAGTTTCTGCATGGAGTGTTGCTCTTTTTAAGACTTCTGAAAGCATATTTCACACCTTGTCCCTCAGATTTTGGACTGCACTTCAGCTTTTTAAACCTCGGGTTGAGTACTATAGCTATTTTTAGAAATCGCACATTGGTACATTCTTTGCTTTTTGTGAAATCTGCAGTGAAAGTGTTCTTAAAATGAACAACATGTGCTGGGTCATCATCTGAGACTGCTATAACATGAAATACATGGCAGAATGCGGGTAAAACAGAACCGTAGATGTACAGTTCTCCCCCAAGGAGGTCGGTCACAAATTTAATTAATGTATTTTTTTTTTAAAACAAGCAGCATCAGCTTGGAAGAATGTCCTCTGGAATGGTGGCCAAAGCATGAAGGGGGATACAAATGTTTAACATATATGGCATGTAAATACCACGCCAAAAGTCCCATGCGAACACCTTTTCTCAGTTTCTGGTGATGTGAATAAGAAGTGGGCAGCAGTATCTCCTGTACTATCTAAATGTAAACAAACTTGTTTGTCTTAGAGATTGTCTGAACAAGAAGTAGGACCAAGTGGGCTTGTATGCACTAAAGTTTTACATTGTTTTGTTTTTGAATGCAGTCATGTAACCAAAAAAAATTGACATCTGTAAGTTGCACTTTTACGATCAAGAGATTGCACTACAGTACTTACAGGAGGTGAATTGAAAAATACTTTTTTTACAGTGCAAATTTTTGTAATAAAAATTATGCAAAATGAGCAGTGTACACTTTGTATTCTGTGTTGTAATTGAAATCGATATATCTGAAAATGTAGAAAACATCAAAATTTAATAAATTTCACTTGGTATTCTGTTAACAGTGCGATTAAAACAGCGATTAATTTTTTTGAATTAATCGCATGAGTTAACTATGATTATTGGAAGCTGAGGATAATATTTACTCTTCTAGTATGAGATTATCTTGAATTCTTGTTTTGTGTAACTCCATGTGCTTTTTCTTAGAGGGATTTGGGATATGACCAGTGTCCTTTTTACGTAAATCCCATACAAAACTGTAAATCTTCAGAGAGGAAGGTTGTCTTGTGGATAAAACACTGGACTGCAGTGTCCAGAGTTCAATTTGTGGAACTACCACAGATTTCTTTTGATTTTTTTGGACAAGTTGCTTAATATTTCTGTGGCTCGGTTCATGTGTAAGGTGAGGAACAAGAACGATGTGATAAAAATGGTTTGACAGTTAGTTACTCAGATAGTGTAATGATGGGCGGCATATAATAGATTTCTTAACATTGTTTTGTTGAAATTCCATAATATGTTAAAGCAATTAAAAAAACCCAAAAAACGGCAAGACAAACAGCAAAACTGATTGAATTGGACGTGACTTATTACATAAAGCTAGACTAGTGTACAAGTCTGAAAAAATATTTTTTCTCTTACAGTTATCTGTGGCATATTCCTCTCTCCTACACTACTAGCAACTGTAGCCATTTCCTCTGTCCTTATGCATATTTACTGGACCAGAAGTCAGGTATGTGACTTGAAGCCTCTGTAACTAGGATGTGCAGTGAAAACAAGCTTACTTCAGTTTTGTGGATCAGCCTTTGTTTGTATACACCTGAGTAGGGTTTGAGGCCAAGGGCATGAATGGTATAAAGTAATTGCAGAAGAGAACATAACTGGGAATGATACCCATAGGGAACAGAGAACAGTGTAATTTTAATCACTTTTGTAGGCATGGCTGCTTTAGGCTCCCTTGATCATATAAGGATGTGGTTAGGAACCAATGATGCATTCAGACATAGTCACCACAGAGTGCTGAGCATGCCTGGAGTACTTAGCATTCAATGACAGTGATGTCAGGAGTGTATTAATTCATCATGACAATATAGGGAGTAAACAGGACTTGGTCTTTTTGCAAGTTGCCAGGTTGGGGAGAGGGGCCTTGAGGAAGTAGAGTGGGCTCTGAGCAGTGTGTACTTAAGGGGATCAGCCCTGAGAGATTGACACAGCCAACATGACTCTGAGGAGGTATATTTCCCCCCTCGATTATTATTTACTTTTTTTTGTGGTCTAACATAATTACTTTGTTAGAACACTTCTTTTTACTGTTCCAAAGTATGGCAGTTTAGAACATGGGACCTTCCCACGTTCTCCCCACCTTTTCTTTGCTGCGGTGGCCATTTTGAGTCCCCAGGTGCTAATCTGTACAGAGGGCTGGATTAACTTTCTTTTTAATGCTGAAAGTGATTTGTTACTCAGTATTGTACTAAAAATACGTGGCCAGCATTGGTGTAAGCCAGGGACATCAGTGGATCTTTGCTGATGTACTGTACACCAACTGAGAATTTGATCCCATCTTTTAAAAATGCCTTTAATCCTACTATCATACTGATCCCTCCCCCCATCCATTACACTCATCTGACACTTCTCATGATAACATACTGTGTAAAAAATGTCTCCTCCATCTCTATTGCTTCAAATAAACCCTACAAAATTGAAGTTGAATGCTTAATGCCGATCTTGAAACCTTTATAGCTATCTTGGTATAATGTGTTCATTTTCCATAAAATGACTATTAAAAGGACAGTAGTTGAGTTTAAGTAGATAATGATTTTTTTAAATTTAATTTTCACAGTTGATTTACAAAATCTCATTTAATTGTTTCTGAACCTCTACTGTTTGAGCTGTTGTCTGATAAGTAGTTTACAGCCCGATAATCTGTGGAAAAACCAAGGTGTAAATGTGTGCATGTTCTTGACATTGTCGCACCCATTAGTCAAGTAACTAGTCAGCCTTAATGTTAATTGATAAACAGAGAATAGTTACTGCTGTTGAAGGCCTTTTTTCATCAGATATGTTCCCAGGTCACTTCAGGAACTTGCGGGAGGGGAACCCCATATGTGAGATCTGTGGAATCTTTAAACAGTGACTCTCCTAGTTTTGCACTGCTTGTCTGTCTGCCTGCATTCCATTCTCTCTGATAACAGCATATTACCAATATCTTGCAGCTGTATTGTTCCCCCACCATCTAGTCTACACTGCTAGTCTGACTTTACACCATTGAACTTTTCAACTAATACTCTCTCTCTTCAATATTTGTCTTCAGGCAGCCCTCTGCAATACTGACTGCACTGTCAGACAAGTCTGGGTTGCTCATTTTAGCAAGATTTATTTTCTGTCTTTTTTTTTTTAACTGCCGCCTCTTCTAGAAGGTTTATTTGTATAATTAGTCAGTGTAGGTACAAGGCTTTCAATTCTGTTCAGTTCTGAAGCATGAAAGCTAGATGAACAGCAGGCGTAATAGGCATTGACATCAATATGATGGATGCAATGAGTCCATGTAAGAGGACCATATCTCCTGTGTGCTGTGAAGCTGAGCTCCATGGGCATTAATTCTGGTCATGCATGCAAAAGAGACTGATCCACAGCCCACATATGTGGGATTGCAGGGGCTGTACAAGCAGCTATGAGCCTGAGGTCAAGACCATGTGGTAACAACTTCGGGGTGAGTTGTGATCGATGCGATTTTGCAAAACATTTAGATTTTTATGGAATTGCATTTGCAGGTAGAAAATTGGGCCATCAAAGCTTTGATGACCAACTCTAGCTAGGGGGCTTTATACCCTTCTTTGGGATGTAGAGTGCCACCACCCAGCTGCCCTAGAGCCCTGAATGAGGGTTTGAGACTTCCTGGGACCGACAGCCTTTCCCAATCACTTATACATGCTCCCCAGAACCTCACCTAGAATGTGTGTGCTTCTAGTTTAACCCCTTTGGGGACAACCTGGTAGGAAAACAAGTAACATAGTTTCAGCAAAGGAATTTCTCAACCACAGTGACTCTGGTTTTGAATCTGCTTAATTTCTTACAAGATTTTGAAGACTTACTATCCTAAAAATTCCTGTTTATGTTCCCTTGCCACTGCTACCTGCTTGATGTGGAAATACACTTGCAAAGTTTTTGTTCTTTTTACTTTTAGAAGATTCAGCTAGTGAACTCCTGGTCTGAATCACCTCATTTTTAGAGAGAAAGCTTACTAGGAAAGCTTCATATTAGTCAGTGATGTTTGTTTCCCATTGCATTGTCGTATGATACACTTGTGCATCAGTTGCATTGCAGTGCATGCTGAGTTTGCCTTGTGTTTTCAAAATGGCAACTGAGACGGTCTTGGAGATGTGAGCCTTCCTTCATAGTACTACGTGATTGAACAAATTAAGTATATTAAATAACATGGCTCTGAGATTGGCCTCCAGCTTGATGCTTAGGAATAGAGACGACCTAACGCTTCCAGAGAGTAATGTGCTACCCTGCTATCCCTCCCGCCCAGTAAACTATAATCATGAGAAGCTGGTTTCCTGGAAGTATGGAAACCAGTGTTTTTCAAATGTAAAACAACCAAATTCCAGGTGGTCATGACCATATTAACACAAATTATCATGAACTTTTCTTTCTTTTCCCCCTGAACCTAAAACTATAATGATAAAATTGTGCCACTTATTGCAGTCTCGGATAACTACTCTCAAGAAAGAAAATGAGAAATACTTGTAGAACCTTAGAGACTAGTCAGTTTATTTGAGCATAAGCTTTCGTGGGCTATAGCTCACTTCATCGAATGCATACAGTGGGCTATAGCTGACGAAAGCTTATGCTGAAATAAACTGGTTAGTCTCTAAGGTGCTACAAGTATTCCTCATTTTATTTATGGATACAGACTAACATGGCTGCTATTCTTAATACTCTCAAGAAAATTACAATTCATATTTAATAAGGTAGGTAAGTCTGCTATCAAATGTATCTAAGGGATGGGTCACATCCAGTATTGCCAAATTGGCAAGCATGAGTCTAGTTTAAAACTGTTGCATTTTATTCAGTCTTGTCACATTTGTGTAGTTCACAACTTTAAAATTGCCACCTTTTATCTCTAGTCTGATAAACTCTGCCGTCAGTTCAACCGATACTCCAAATAAATCTTTAAAAGAGGGCTTCTCCCTTGGTTGCATGGGTTCATCTGTTGTAAATTCCCTCTTATCCACCACATTATGACCTTGATACTAAAAGTCACCTTCTGTCTCCTGAGTTATTTACAGTCTTAGTTGTAATTCAGATCGGAGCGCACAGGTGTAACTAGTGGAAGATGGCAGCCCAGTTATTTTGCTTAGCCCAAATAGGAGGGGAGAACAATCCAGAGTTAAGCACTATCCTGACTACTCCTCCTTTTTATGACAAGGGAGCTTCCAGCTCAGATACTACCTCTGGTTGCAGCTGCAGTAGTATAGATGGGAAGAGAAATGACCTGAGTAAGCTGGGTCCAAACCCTTTAGTCCACTAAACACTCAAAATTAGAAAATAGGTTTTTAAAATGTTCAGTACAGTAGACTCTCGATTATCCAGGATGATGGGGAAAAAATTAATCCCGTTTAATAAAATCCCAGATAATCACCATCCATGGGAAATATGGGGAGGGGGGTTGGTTCAACAGTCACCCTGCGTTGGGGAAAGGGGATGTTGGTTCACTGGTTGCCGTGTGTGTGTGTGTGTGTGTGTGTGTGCGCTTGGAGTGGCAAAAAAGCCAGAGCTGGCCCTGTGAATTGCACTTTTTTTTTTTGATCTCCTGGTTAATCCACATCCTGGTTAACCCAATCCTGGATAATCGAGAGTCTACTGTATTAACAGCATGATTGTGTGGGTCTCTCCCTCTCTCACAACTAGCTACCATTGAACTTCAGGAGGAGGTGGAATGGGTAAAGTTCAATGTGGACATGAATGGCTACTATATAGTGCACTATGCTGAAGATGACTGGAATGCTCTCATTGACCTGCTGAGAAACAATCTCACTGCTCTGAGTGCCAAAGACCGAGCTCACCTGATCAACAATATCTTCACTCTTGTGGGGTAAGTCTTGGTATTGGGGGTGGAGGGGAAGAATAGCTTTTTTAATTTTAAGTTAGTGCAAGACAACGGATTATACTTAAGGACGTTGCGGAGAAGAAAGATTTAAAGATACTTTTGTTCAGTATCCGCGATCATTGACACTGAAGTTTCAATGATAATACATCAGATGTTGATCTCCGTTCATTTAATGCCATAATTCATGTCTTGGCATTGTAAAGGACACCTGCTAGTTCCATTGGAATGGAGGACAACATATTCTTTTATAAGTCTAAGAGAAATGTCATTGTGATTTTTTCCCATCAAAGGAAAAGTACCTGTTATGCTTGAAAGAAGTAAGCTAGTTGCTTCTGACATCTATGTTTTAGTGACTTACTCTCATCATATACCTATCATGTACCTCTCTGGCTCTGCGGCTGGAATGCCACTGTGCTGCACCTTATTTTAATTCTGCTCCTTAATCAAAGGCCTGATTGTTGCCATCATTGTTATATTACAAGAACAGTAACACTTTATATATTTTTACTTCCATTTGTTTCCAGCTCATGACCTAGCTCTCTTTTTTTTAATTAGTCTTGTAGCCTCACAAAGGTAGATGCCATCCTTAAGATTTCATTTTAGCCAGAAAGTCCTTGTTTTTGAGTCCATTTTAATTCCTTTTGTGTTCTTTTGACCTTTTTAGTATAGGAAAGGTGCCCCTGTTGAAGGCCTTTCATCTGCTTGATTACCTAGTGAAAGAGAACCACACTGCACCAGTCAGTCAAGCTCTGTTCCAAATGAGTCTCATCTATGACCTCGTAGAAAAAAGAGGAATGTTGGATCTTGCAGCAAGAGTAGTGGTATGTGTTCCTCTTCTCTATGTCAGTGTTTGAAATATTTTCCCATGACATCGATTCACAACTGCGTTCTCCGGTCAGATTCTCATTCAGGAATCTCATTGGCTTCTCTTTATATTTGTAAGGCTATTCTGTCCATCTGTCTTGAGTAGTAAAGGTTAATAATGACTCTGAGGCAGGAAATGTTTTCTTGTTCTGTGTACAGCACCTAGCACAGTGGGGGTCCTGGTCCATGACTGGGGCTCTGAGGTGCTACTGCAATAGATATTCAATAATAATAATAAGCTGTTTAAAATCCCGTTCCTTTTCTGCTATAGAAATGGGGAGAAAACGCCCGAGTTTTCTATTTCAGAAGTTCTTGAAGCAAACTAGTATGTCAATAACCTGACAGTTTTTCATCCAGATTGAGACTAGAGGCCTAACATTCAAATGAAGAGCGTATGCTTAAATCTATTTACACCCACTAGCAATGTGTATGGTTGTCTAATTTGGTGTAGCTTAAACAGTGAGGAGTCAGAAATAGGGGGTAGTCTACACAGTCTTCCACTCTCCCATTAGTTGTTTATCTTGCTTGTGAATTCCTCTCTGAACAAATTAATGATGTCTTGGTATTATTCACTGTCTTTCACCATCTAGAACAGAGTTGAAAAGCTACTTGGAAGCAAAATTGATCAACAGACTTGGACTGATAATGGAACCTTATCTGAACGAGAGTTCCGGGCTACTGTGCTAGACTTTGCCTGCTCCCATCACTTGGGAAACTATTGCACCACTGCCATCAAGCTGTTTAACGAATGGAAGGCTTCCAATGGCACGATGAGGTAAAGCACAAACTAATCTGAGCATGTTCTGTTTATGTATTTCTGTCGCTTCTCCACCATGGTTTTGAAGAAAGATCCTAATTAGTCTTGGCCACCAAAGCACAGAGACTGCTTCATTCAGCAGTTTTTACTGCATTTCCTTTGAATATAGCATGGCATAAAACAAGAGGAACTATATTTTAGAAATTCAATGACATTGTGGATACAAAGTTTTAATGTGACTGCCATGCCTTGTTAATTCTCACTTGAGCTTACAGTTTAAGAAATTCAGCTGGTAGCACATTGAAGCTGGTCTTGAAAATTTAACCTTTTCACCTTCCAGAACTTACTCTACTGAGAGCCATTGTGGATTTTGTGGCATAGCATGTCTGAGCTGAGCCTTTTGCATGATTAACTGTGATTCCATATATTCTGTAACTCAGCTGTCTCCAGTTGCCTAAAATCTGAGTGATGCCTCTCTGGAAATGAATTTTTCTGGTCTTACAAAGCTACCATTACTGCCAAATTAAGTGCTCACCCGTGCTATTTGCCTAAACCTTTAATTTGGTGGTTTCTTCCATACTGTCTCATACAGGCCTATTCTTGTTTTGTAATTTTTTTTTTATAGTCTGCCTACTGATGTTATGAAGACTATATTCGCAACAGGAGCAAAAACTGATGATGGCTGGGAGTTCCTTCTAAGCATGTATATGTCTTCAGTTTCTGAAGCTGAGAAGCACAAAATGCTTGAAGCTCTAGCCAGCACAGAAGATGCTAGAAAACTCATCTGGTATGAAAATGCCAAAAGATTGTGGTGGTGTAGTTGTGGTGTTTCCAGAATATGTGAGAGACAACTGGAGGCATGGTGGGAGGGTCAGCGAGGTACTTTTATTGGACCAGTTTCTGTTGGGAAAAGAGACAAGCTTTCAAGCCACACAGATCTCTTCTTCATCTCAAAAGCTTGTATCTTTCACCAACCAAAATTGGTCCAATACAAGATTTTTTTTACCTCACTGTCTTTGTCTCTCTCAAAATATTATGTAATGCATAATACTGACTGGTTTTCTTAAAATTACTGACTGGTTTTCTTACATTGGCTTAAACATATTGCTAGGAAGACTTTTTTTTTTTTTTTTTTTTTTTTTTTAGTAGGCTTCTGCTTATTAAAGGAAAATGTAGCCAGTACATCAGGAACAGGATTCCATATCATCAAATGCAAAGGTCCTAATACTCTGCTCACTTTCACTTGTGGAAATCATTAGAAACTCCTTAGAAGTCAGTATAGTTACACCGTTTGGAATGTATGATGAGAGGAGACTAAGCTTGAAAGCTTTGCACTCTTGAAAGATCAGTGTGCAGTTGCTTTAGATCAGAAATAATGTGAAGCCTTCAAAGTACAGGCCTGTTTCATAACAAAGAACCAAGAGTTCAGATAACATTTGCTTTCTGTGTGGATGAAATCTTGAACTTGCTTTATGCAAGAAGTAAGAGGCACCTTATCTCAAACATCTACAGCCATTCTACGTATGTTCACTGATGTAGCAGAGCGGCAACTCACCCCTGCGGCGCCTCCTGCTGGTCCATCCGGGAATTAGCTCACCAGCATCTGGCGCGCCCTCTGCAGGCCGATGTCCCGCTTGCTGCTCTGGCCCAAAGTCCCTCCCTGGACCCCGGTGCCCTCTTACCAAGGGTGCTGCACCCCTGCAGCATCCCCTCAGGTCTTAGGGTCTCCCCTCCCTGGGGACCCCCACACTCTATCCCCACCTTGCCTCGGTCTAGGCGACTGCCAGTCACCACTTGCCCCCGTTCACTGGGGCAGACTGCAGTATAATTGCCACTCATCACTGGCAAGGAGGGTTTGGCCTGCTGCTCTGTCTCTGTAGCTATGGACTGCCCCCTGCAACCCCAGTACCCTTTTGGGGGCCTTCTCCTAGGCCCTGCAGCCTGGGGGTTTCCAGGCTAGAGCTTCCCCAGCTCCTCCTGCCTTGCCCCAGCCCTGTGTCCCTCTAGGTACCTCCTCAAACTCCCAGCAGCCAGGCCTGTCCACCTCTGCAGTCAGAGGAGACTCTCTTCTCAGGCCCCTGCCTCTCAGCCCTTTTATAAGGGCCTGGTCTGTTTGGGGCATGGCCACCCAGCTGAGCCTGCTTCCCAATCAGCCCAGCTCATCCTGGGAGCTGCCTTCCCTCAGCCATAGCACTTTCCAGAGGTGTTTTAAGTCACTTTTGCTGGAGTGGGGCAGGTGCCCCACTACAACTGACCACTTCAGAGGACTGTCTGGGGGATGTAGCAGAGACTATGGAAGGTTTCCATGACTGCTGTGCTATGGGACTAGTGTAGTTTCTCATGATTACTAGGACATTTTGTTTCCCCTTAAGACCATGCAAAAGTCACTGAGCCCCTGGCATGTTGATGGGAATTAAATGACTCAAATGGGTGTTGAAGCTATTCTGTATTTCATGGGGATGGGCCCCATGTTTGGCATTTGCAAACCCAAAGGTAATTAGTGAAATTTGTAGTATTTTCCCTGGTAGTTGACTCCCTCTAGTTTCTTAAGATATCTGAAAAAGATAGAAAATATATCTGTAAGTACCCTCTGATCTTCCATACACTCTGTTCTAATTGGCTAAGTAACCTATGAGAGCCACTACAGTCTAGCTGTGAAATGTTTGTACAGACGCTTCCCAACTTGAATTTTGCATAAGTCAGAAAAGTATCTCCCATCATCATGTTCCCAACCCCCCCCCCCCCTCGTATTTCTAGTTTACGGAACTTTTTCCGTAAACTCGGATTTGCGATGACAGATTTATGTAACTCGGGCAGTGTTTGTATAGTAGTTTTGAGTTGACTGGATCTGTTTTGTCTCTTAGGCTAATGCAAACAAGCCTGGAGGGAGACCTCATCAGGGCACAGGAACTTTCGCATATCATAGCAACTGTCATCCAAAGTCTGCCTGGGCACTTGTTGGCCTGGGACTTTGTCAAAGAGAACTGGGAAAAGCTTATACGAAAGTAAGTTTGTTTGTTTGGTCTTTAATTATTAGCATAAAGTGTTAGGTGCAGCATTTGTGTGCATGCATTTTTTCAACTGCAAAATAATAGACTGAGCTAACTTTGACTAAAATTGTCAAAACTTCCCAAGTTCCATTTTCCCCCCTAGAGTGGGTTAGGTGGTTAATTCACATTGTTGTTGTTCCCCTTCCTTCCACGCCCTCCCCAGGGGACTTAGGCTCACACATCAGTTGCCTGGTTCCGAAAATATTAGCCTGTCCTTATTAAAGGGACAGTGATATGAAATTATTAGAATGGTGCATGTATTGTTCCTTCATTCCACAGTGAATAATATCTTGAATCCATAGTGGTCTCTCAGCATGCTTTGAAACAGATTGAAAAATGTGTTTTTCTTTTTGGAGACACTGATAGTTTGGGGGGGGGGGGGGGAACCTGTCTTTAGAAATATACTTGGAACATCACAGCTTGTTGTAAGTGTTACAACTTGAAGCTGTTTTTCCCCAAAAAACATTGAGTTATTCTATCATATAGTAAAACAGTGTGGTGATCAGTATCAAAAAATTCATTTTTGAAAATTACTTCATGGCTTTTTGTTTTTGTTTTGTTTGAAAATTTAACCTTTGTTGCTTGCAGTCTTTTTAAAAAGCATATGAAGTGCACTTACTTCATAAACTGGTTACCATAAGTTACTTTTTCTTCCTTATTTTTTTCTTCCTTATTTCAGGTTCCACTTGGGATCATATGCTATCCAGAATATAGTTACTGTGTCAACCTTTCAGTTTTCAACAGAGGCCCATCTACTTGAGGTTGGTGCTGTAAAGTACTATTTCCTAAATATTCGCTTCCCCCAAGAAAGTCTGTGCACTTACTATTGATACAATACCTGGCATGTACATAGTACATTTCACCATAGATTTAAAGATCCTTTTTAATAGTGTAGAACTATTAGTATCCCTACACATGGGAAAATAGTCACAGAGAAGTGACGTGTGCAAATCTTACCTGTACACAGAATTTATTTTCTGGGGGTGAAGGATGGTCAGGTGGCACACTCTCTTAATTTGGAAACTGCCAATGTTTCTCAGCCTGAAATGCACATTTTCCTTATTCTGCAGGTTAAAACGTTCTTTGAATCCAAGTCAGAGAAGATTTCTCAACTTCGCTGTGTCAAGGAGGCTATTGAGACAATTCAGCTGAATATTAAGTGGATGGAAAGGAACTTAGCGACGCTGCAGCAGGGGCTGTAGAGAACACAATGCCATAGAGTGTGTGTGTGTGTGTGTTAGCCATTAAGAAAGCTTGTGAACTGTTGCTTTTGCAAAAGTCAGGGTGAAGCCAGGCATCGCTGCAACATTGTTTGCACTATTAGGGGTTCTAGTTAGCTCAGGGCACATCTCACCTAAGTTTGTTTTTCTTTTGGTCATTTGTGGGCTGGATGTAGATATTTATTTATTCTGGAACTGTGTTCATCTATAGACCAAACAGCTGCATAAATAACTAATAAATACAGTAATTTTCTATTTGAAATATCCTGTCATTTGAAATTCTGTCCTCAATGCTGGGTAAGCACTGAAAAAGAAAGCAGCAAGGGAAAAAACTGCCATGAGAGATGCTTTTTCTTTGCAGAATGCTGGCTAATCAGTGTTCTTTATGCAAAACTGTTCATAGCTTTGGGTTTAGCCTTTGATGATCAAACTGTTTTTTCTAGACGATTTAAAAACATAAGAATATACAGCTATTATTATAATATGTATTTTTGTCTTTTAAGTGGCCAGGTGCTACTGATATTATAGGAGAAGAAAACAAAGCCAAATAGCAAATATGAATGTTTTAGGAGGGGGGAGAGATTTTTAGAAGCATCTCAGTGACTTGGGAGCGCATGTCCCACTGAAAGTCAGTTGGGAGTGTGCTTCTGACTCATTAGGCACTTTTAAGGGTCAAACTTTTAATTGCCAGACTGTTGTTGTTTTTTGTTGATACCTGAGCAACAACCCCCATCCTCAAAAAAAAAAAAAAAAAATGCCATAGGAAATTGCTCCAGACTAGTTCAGATGGTGAACTGACTCCTGATTGACTACTGATCCTTTTCACCATTCCTCTTTGCGGAGGGCCCTACATTTGGTACATGTGTGTCAGATATTTTGTGGAAGTCTTTATATTCTTCACTGAATTTTTCAGTATCACTGGTATGATTTGTGTACGCAGCTTATTCTGTAATGCTTGCTTGGTGTAACACAGCAGTGGGGAACTTTTTGTCTGTATTTGAATGGTATCATGCAACAACTATTGGAGACAAAGCCTAAACTTATTTTGGGAATTAGTGCTCTAAAATCTGGCATGCTAGGCTAAAAGGCAAGATAGCCACAATACAATGTGCCTTTTTTCTACAGCAATTCACATTTAAGGCCCTTTTTGAGGCCTGGTGTAAACAGAGTTGTACCTCCTTAACTAAAGAGATGATTTTTATACCTGTTTAGTTAAAGTGGTGGAGAGAGAGAGAATGTGTGAATATTCTTATGCCTGTTCAAAGCTGGCTAACATCACATCAGTTTGCATAAGAAACTGTACAGCCAAACTGATACAAGTTTTGAATCAATGTAAGAGAATCCAAGCGAACAAGTTGCATCAGTTAATAAGTGGATTTAAATTAAACCAGTGCAAATATTGTGCAGAGACCAGGCCTGAGAAAAGTTTTGTTCAAAACATGGGGAGACTATTTTCAGTCATAAACAGCCTTGACTTTGAATTTGTCACCATTTTAATTCAGGCTCTGTAGGTTTAAAAAAAATATATATATAATGACTTTCACCTGCAAAGAGCTGTAGGTTGGTGATTAGTGAAAACTGCTTAGTTAAAATTATAGTATTTGTTGGCTTTTCATCAGTAGGTATGTAGTAAATCCTTTAGACTATGCAGTTTCATTTCCATATTTTGTGCTTCTCTGACAAAAGTTTTGGGGGAAATTTCCTCAAAATTTGCCAGTAGTTTACTTTTAAAATGAGTTCTGCAGTTCTAACCTTGAAAAAGAATGTTACTCCTCCTGGGTATGCAACACACCCTTTCAACCAGTGGAAATGAATGCATTTTGCATGCACTGAAAGTGGATTTTTACTCATCGTCAGTAGTTGAATTAGATGTTATCCTAATTCATTGTATTCTTTAATCACTTGTATTAACTGCATTGTGCAGTGATGTTCTCCTTCCCCCTCGTTACTGTGTTAGTTGCCTATTTGTATATTCTTCTCTGTTTTTTTTTTCCTTTTTCCATTTCCCTGTACTTTTAAATCCCCCACCTCCCCCTTGACATTGATGAATGTCAGATTTTGTAGAGTGAGAATAATAATCTCCTCAATTTCAATTCTAGGATTTTTAAAATGTTCTACCATTGAGCTTAGACATGTTACTGGTAATGTAGTCTGTATTAGGAAATACCATGCACTTCCATTTTAGAGTGCAAAATGCAGTAAAAACTGAAAAGAGTTTGGAAAATCATGGCTTAAAAAATCCCCAAAAACTCTCAACATCCCAAGGATTGTTTCATTTTGCCACTCAGTGCACTGAGTTTTTCACCTTTTTAGCTATTTAATCATGATTCGTGTTTTCAATATCACTTATCCTTCTCTGGAGTGCGTACTGTATACTTGGTAGCCAACTTCTATTGACTTCAATGAGAAGCTTTTCTTTGACTTCAGTAGGAGTTGGATCAGGCTCTGATACTGAAAAGCACCAAGAACCCTCATCTTTTCTAGAGCTCGGTGGGAGCCGAGGAGAATTGGTGTGGCTAACGATCAAGACACATGTCATGTTTTACTTTAAATTAGTGGATCTTACCAGTTCTTTTGTCTTCCAATCAAAAGAAACACACACATTGTAACAAAACACTTCTTGTTACAATTCAAGAATAGTTTACAGGCAAATGTTATGGAACAAGAGGCCATGTAAGTCTTGGGCCACTGTCTTTATTTTGTTTCTGAAGGAGAGGCAAGTTCCACTGAAAAGCTACTAGACAAACACCAGTCACTTGGGGCCACCTCCCTCACTGTGAAATAAGTTTTGCTACGTGTGTGTTTTAGTTGGATCTCTCAGTTTAGGTCCAGTGAAACTCCTTCACTTGCCATCTTTTGAAGCTTTTGTGCTACTGTAGTCTTGATACTTTGCAGTGCTCTCAGTTGTAAATAATATTAAACTTTGAAGTCTAAAAACCTAATTTGAAAGAGACCATGGATTACATATATTTTGTGAAATGGATTACCTATTTTGTGCAGGGTTTTCTAACATTTCACGTGTAAAATTAGCCTAATGGGAAAAAATGCTCTAATGAATGAGGTGTGTTTAGCTTTATCCCTGGAAAACAGCAGTCCGCATGCTGATGCATCTTTGGTTTTATTAAAATTGAAAATTCATTTAATTAACGCTAAATCCTGCATTTACTTTGTCATATATGAGTTTTTGGCTTCTTAAATTTACTCCCTAGTGTGGAAAGGATCAGGATGTGAGGAGCCTGAAATGGCTCATACGTGGCTGTTTAGATCTGATTGTAGCAATAGTCTCTGCTTTATGGATTATATTACAGTGACAAGATCATATGCTAGCTGGAGATTGGAATAAAGAGAGGCCATGCTTTTTTGCAGTGGGACAGTAAAACTCCTGTTCCACATCTGTTTTTTTACTCTTTAGGCTACAGGTATTAGTGCTATTCATGTTCTATTGGAGGTCAATGATACTTTGTTTCTCACACCCCACACCCTTTGAGTGGGGTAGTAATTTGTAGTAGTCCAGAGGCTTTTGCTTTTATATATTAAACCAGACGCATGATACTCCAGTTTCATTCCCAATCTTGTCCCCGTTTACATTAACAAAGTAACTCAAATTTTGAGAGAAACACTATAACTCAAATTCTCAATCACCTATTTCAAGCCTTAGTTTGCTCTCGGATGTATCTCTCCATCCCAGTCGTTGAGCTAATTTCTGCAAGCACATTCTCATCCTCCAAATGTTCATCACCAAATTTTCCCGCCTGCTGGTGGGAAAGCTGAAAATACCGAGCAGCCTTCCTCTCATGCAAACTGTAGAGGCACTGTGCTAACATTTCTGGGGCTATTACAGTTTTTCAAATTTGAAAATGGACTGTGGATTCCTTCATGCATTGAAAGTATGTTGCATAGAATTGTACTTCAGCATTTACATAATGGCATCTTCCAATAACTCACTACAGAAATAAGGTTGCATATGCTCCCATAAGCAATGATGCATGTTGCAGTAGGCACTTCATCACTACTGAATTGAATCCACTATACATTTTAATTTATAAAACCCTACTTTCATAAAACCCCTCCACATTTCTAGAATACTAGTGCACTGGCAATCTGAAGAGCTCACTTGAACTCTAGGGGTAATATTCATTTTGTACCTGTCCAAAGAGATGATTTTTGCCATGGAAATACTTACATTTCACCTGCTCACTGCAGCTTGCAACATTTGAGGCATTTTATGTTGGGCATGCATGGTAAAAGTTCTGCTTTAAGGAACATGGTAATGGCCTTCGTTGTGTTGGGTTTTTTTTAAGTGACCATATGCTGCAGGAAGTCAGACCCTTGAAGTGAATTCTCCTTTATGATTGTGTATCTATCACCTGTTTGATATTAGATGGAACATTTCTTTTCCAACAGATTGGCTCTCCTCTCCTCCTCCTCCCCTCCCCCCACTGGAAGATGTTATCTTTCATTGCACTCTGAAATTTAAAACAACGCTGCCTCATTAACCATACACTTTTGTATTCATTTGGGCTTGTATGTTGGCTTTCTTTGTATATTTCTGAATCAGGTTTCATGTAGTTAATTGACTCCATATCACAGTAAATGTTCTCTGACATTTGGCTATACTGTATAGAAGAAAATGCTTGAGTAAACTTTTACATTATTTATTTTACTGGGTTTTTTTAATTAAGATGCTACTAAATGTTGGAAGATTTAGTTACTTTTTTAAATGAGGCATAGATTCACATGATTATTGGAAAGTGTTAAAGGGATATAATTTACCACATTAAACTCTCAGGTCATATTGCTAAAGAATTTAAACCTCCTATTTTTTATGTTATTTAATCCTGCTGCTGAAATAGAAACTTTTATTCATGATAACTTAGTTTTGATCAGAGAGAGAGGCAAGTGTCTTTTTTTTGAGTTGATCATGATGGCATTTAGCAAATTGCAGTAAAATATTAAGAAAAGGTAGGAGCTTGAATGGATTTAAATACATTTAAATTTTGGATTGAATTGTTAAAGATCAATAATATTTTCTATTCAACAAAGTAGGGAATGGAGTATTCTGAGAGCAAATTGCATCAAACTACTGCTAAACCTGCAGTCAGACAGGAGTCCTATATTCCAGTCTTTATAAAGTTAAATAGCCCTGAAGAATGATACCTTTCAAATTATTTTGGAAAAGTTAAATACTGTAAGGACTTGTAAAGGGAGAACACTTGTATACTTCTAAAATACTTCAAATACAAGTATAATGTACAATCACATGTGAGAGCTTTGGGTGGTGAAATTCTAGGTTGTACAATATTTGCCTTTGGGTGGGTGGGGGAGTTGGAAATAGTGTGTATGTGTATAATGGATACACATATGCAGATCTGTTTTGTTTCACTTGTAAAGGGGGGAAAGCTTATTTTCTTTATATTTCAGATAAACTTGTTTGCATATAACTAGCACTGATGAAAAGGCATGTATACAGCAAACACTGTTGCTTTTGTGAGATGAAAATAAAGTATTTAAATACAAATTTTCTTTTTCTTTTGTGTAACAACTATGATACCTCATTATGATACCTGTGGTTTTGAAATGTTTTCCTAGATTTAGAAGCTGGAAAACAACATTGGAACATTTAGTCTTACCTCCTTACAGGCCATTAAATTTCATCCAGTTATCCCAGCCCAAAAAGTTGTGATTTGACCAAAGCATATTTTCTAGAAATGCATCCGGTTTGATTCTCCATCTCTTGGAGTCTCCAAATCAATCACTTCTCTTGGTGATTTGTTCCAGTGGTTAATCTCCTTCTCTGTGAAAAAAAATATGCCTGATTTTTCTAATTTGAATTTTTCTGGCTTCAGCTTCCAGCCTTTAGTTCTTATTATGCCTATCTCAGCTAGATTAAGGAGCATTTTAGGATCCAGTATTTTATGAAGGTACTTGTACCCCATAATTAAGTCACCTCTCAATCTTTTTGATAAACTAATCTGCACTCTCTCCAATTTTTGACATCCTTTTAGAAGTGTGAATACCAGAATTGGATGCAATATTCCAGTATCAATCTCATCAAATCCCTGTATGTTGGAAAAATCACTTTCCTATTCAGCACTTGCTATTCCCCTGCTTATACATCCAAGGATATCATCGGTCCATAATGCTACATCTATTTGGGAATCATGCTGAGTTGCTGGTCTGCTGTAACCCCTAAATCCTTTTCTCAGTTACTGTTTTCCACAATATAGCCCCTTCTATTCTATAGATATGACTTGCAGTCCTTGTTCCTAGATGTATAACTTTGCACCTGCCTGTATTGCATTTTGTTTGAAGGACTTGGCTTACTAAGCGATTCAGATCTTTCTGTATGACTGCTGTCTCTTCGTCCATTATTTACCACTCCCACCAATCTTTGTCCTCTAAAAAGTCTTATCTATTTACTTCCAGATCACTGATAAAATTGTTGAATAGCATCAAGCCTAGTGCCTATCTCTTTAGAGACAAAGGGCATAGTCCACTCAATTAGCACCCATGCACACCTGGCATGTTGTTTATCCCTCACCAGGCAGAAACAGTGACAAAGGAAGCTGCACAGTCTTAGCTCAGGCATTCGCTCTCCCCTTCCGGTCCCCAGGTAATAATGCAGGGAGCACAACGTGGACACTCTTCCATTCTCTTCAATTTCCCCAGTATTCCAAGATTTATTTAAAAATATCAGGCCAGAGATCTCCTCAGCCAACTCTTTTATGATTCTTGGGAGCAAGTTATGAGTCTGCTGATTTTAAAAATGTTTATCCCTAGTAGATGTTGTCTAATATCCTCAGTTACTAACAGCCTGGAAAGTACTTTATCATACCTGTGATGTAAGTACAGCATCCTGCATCTTTCCAATGACAGAGCAGAAATATTTACTTTGAATGGTAACTAAACCAATTCTATTCACTAGATACCAACCTTCCTTACCTAGTTTTCTAATGAAAAATGTGGGGAGAATTTGACTAGGCTCATTTGGCTCAGTTAGCAGCACATGGCAACATCTCACAGGCTGCAAAAGTTAAGGAATGAAGTCCAGATTCTAGCAGGTAACGGGGTCCTCTACTTCTCTGTGTGTTGTGTACAGTGCAATTAACTCCTTAATGGTGCCATAGTGCACTGTGGCCATGACTGTCATACAAAGAAAGTGTGGCTCACGGGGATAGTGTCCATCTTTCTGAACTAGCCCTTGCTGCTTTAAATCCCTTTTATAAGCATGTTACAGATGGAGAAATCAAAGCACAGAAAACGAAATGATTTTGTTCAAGGTTATGCAGCAGATCTGTGGCAGAGCCAGACATAGAACCCAGATCACCTGGTTCCCAATCCAGTGCTCAACATTTCCTTTATCTAATAGAACTTTGATTATTATTACACTGTATCCTAAGCAAGGTGCTGAAGAACTTCCTGAGCCTAGATGATGGAAGGTTTTATCTAATACTAAGCATTTTAGCTCTGCTGCGTGGTTGTCTGGTTGGATCATAAATGAAGAGATTGTCTCTAAGATAAAATGTGTTGAGAGCACTAAAGATTAGTACCAGGATCTTACTTGTCCAGATGTCACAGGGATGGTGGTACATTGTAAGAACCAGGATAAACAGACCTTGAATGTTTAACTTTTATGTTACAGTGCATATTTCTTTATCCATGACCCAGTTACAGAGAGATGCCTCTCAGAGACGATGCGGCTCTCAAGAACCAGGATGACCTTTTTGAGCGCAGGATGCATGCAGGAAGCTCTCTTTAGATGGAAGGGAATGTATGCATGTTAATTTAGTACTGGATGTTCACTTCTTTGTGATGTGGGTCAGTGGATTGTGTGTTCTTTGTTTCATTCTCCTAGAGGCTTGGAAGCTGGGCAAAGTATTTTTTGAAAGCAGGAGATTGTAACTTTACAAAGATGCAAGCGAGTAGTGGAGACTTTGAAAGTGTAGAACATGCCAGGTGAAATCCTGTTCCTGTTGAAGTCACTGGTAAGGGCCAGGATTTCATCCTTCATATTTCTATTGACTCTGAATCTAGAACAAGGAATTTTTTCATCTAAACACAAGAACTGAGGTTTTGCAACCCAAATGGAACATCTGAGTCATTTTCTCTCCTAAATCATTGTAAAGACATTGACCAGTCAGGGTCCATTGTATATGAAACTCTGTATTGAGAATGTATAATTGGGCATAAAGTTGTTTGTTCGTACATTCAAAGCTCTGCTGTCCTAGATAAAAGAAACAACATTTACAAAAGGAAGTATTTCTGACTAATAGAGATCGGTTTCCATGTCTCTTGGCAACTCATGAAATGTACATTTTCTCATAGCATAATAAAAACGAGAGACTTGGTTATGCATCGATAAATACCTACAAGACAGGCCTCTGCAGCAGGTTGTGCCTTAAATCAACTTTTAGTAAAATGTATCCTTGCCATTCAGAACACTGGTAGGTCACACAAATTTATTACAAATTACTTAAATTGCATTTTTAAGTACTGTATGTACAGTGATAAATGTCATGCTCATTTAGGCCTAGCCCACAGTCAGGGGAAGGTAGAAATCACATCCGCCTGGGGAGGTGGGCACTGGAGGCCTGATGCCTGCAGGCTAGTTGGGGTGGGTGTTGCCATCTCCCCACTCTCCATACAGCCTTGTGATTTGGGACATTGTGTGACTCTGAAAAGAAACAATTTAGCAGATTCTGTGCTCCTCGGACTGCAGAGGCTACAATTTTGCCTGGCCCTGGTATAGCCCACTCAAGGGGAAAAGTCTCCTTATTGCCCTTGTACCCTACCCAGGCATGCCCATATAATGACAAGTCACAACCTGGTCCATAGCAGTGAAAGATGTTGTTGTTTGCTGCTTCACCAACCCAAATGTGGTCACCTTTTGTCTTCAACTCGTCAAACCAAAAAGAGGAAATACACCACAAGATACTCCCATTGGGATAAATCACTGTAGTGATTTATCTTAGCCAAATACATTTGCATTTAGTTTATCATAGTATCCATTCGTGATGTTATGTTTGGAGCTTGATGACTGATTGGAAAAGGAATAAACTTGAAACATAAATATGGTAACTTTACAGCCAGACCAGTAAAAGAGAGACAAACAGATCTGCTTTGCATTTGGTGAAATTGCAAGTCTTCCTTTAGCTGCTTTAGCTATCCAAACTACTTGTGTGTGTGAAATACTGCTCCTTGATTCGTGTCTGATTAACATGCATTGCAATTAAGCTCCTTTTTTTTCCTGAAAAATCTTTGCTAGGTCATTGTTTGTTTTCAAAACCTTTTAAAGCTATACAGCAGACTCTCTATTATCCAGGATTGGATTAACCAGGTTGTGGATTAACCAGGATGTCAAAAAAAAAAATATGTGTAACTCACAGGGCCGGCTCTGGCTTTGTTGCCACCCCAAGTACACACACAAAAAAAACCCCACCAGGGCACAGGGCAGCCAGTGAACCAACTCCCCCCTCCCCCTGACGCAGGGTGGCTGGTGAACCAACCCCTCCACCCCCATATTTCCTATGGAATAGCGATTACCGTATTTTTCGGCGTATAAGACGCCTTTTTAACCCCCAAAAATACTTTCAATATTAGGGGGGGCGTCTTATACGCCGAATATCGGCCGGACCAAAAAAAATTAAAAAAGCACCGCTTTTTTCGCGCCGCTCCCAGCAGCCCGCCCGCGCGGCGGGGACGGGAGAGCGGCGCGCTCCCAGCAGCCCGCCCGCGCGGCGGGGACGGGAGAGCGGCGCGAAAAAAGCGGCGCTTTTTTTTTTTTTTGGTCCGAAAACGCGGGGGCGTCTTATACGCCGGAGCGTCCTATGGGACGAAAAATACGGTATCTGGGATTTTATTAACCAGGATTAATTTTTTCCCTATCATCCTGGATAATCGAGAGTCTATTGTATTACTAAGAATCAGCATATGGTGTTAAAATACCATGAGGCAAGAGAGACAAAATATGCTTGAGGCTAATACTTTCTATCCATGGTGTCACTAGGTGTGACTGTGAAATTACTAGCATCTGAATTTAACACTGTGAGCTCATGAGAAAGTTATTCAGCTGTAGCATCATTTCCCGAATTCATTGTTATAAATCAATGTGGTTCTTGTGCTGTGCTGTCCGAACATTTTGCACAATTTACTGTAAATATGTATTCTATAACTTTGCATTCCCCGCTGTCTAGAATGTATGAGCAATGGCTCTTTTGATACGAGCTCATCTGTCCTACAGAATTATTGGCGCCACCAAGTTAAGCACTCTAATGAAAGGCATCACTTCCCTCATTATAGTTCAAACTTTTGCGTGGAGGTTTCCTTAATGCTGTCGTCTTGTCTAGTCTGCTTACTGATGTTATAAAGATTATATTTATGGTCGGGTTCCTTTTCAGCATGTTATAGTGTCTTCAGATTCTGAGGCTGAGAACCACAAAATGCTTGATGCTCTAGCAAGCACAGAAGATGTCAGAAAACAGATCTGGTATGAAACTGCCAAAAGATTATGTAATGCATAAAGTACAAATCTAAAATTCTTTGCCAGCTTGGATTTTACTTTCTTCAGTTTCAAGACCATTGAAACTGCCAGCCGGGATTTATATAGTGGTGTTATGATATTTTCACACCATGGATTTATATAGTGGTGTTATGATATTTTCTATTAATATTAGCTAAAAAGCAGTTAAACCTCACCCCAAACAGTGGTACCTGTCAAAAGCATGGAGTTTGCTCAGGCATTAGAACTATGTGGATAGAGGATTTTTCAGGGGTGGGTGTGGGGGTGTCAGAGACAGGAGCATTGGTAAAGTAGCCCTGAGAGAGAGCTAAATGAGAGCTTTTGGGGCACTGAGTGCTAGATAGAAAGGCAGGTTTAAACAGGAAACCAAAAGAATGGTCTTCTGCTGTTTGATTCCTACTGTGTTCAGGGAAACAAGGCTTCATGTATAATCTTTTGTAAAGAAACATGACTGCATTGAAACCCAAACTTAACCCTGGTTCTACCATCAATTTCTCCTCATAGTGGAAGTACCCACAGGGCCTGGAACTTTGCCCTGATCTGCACTACAGAATTACTTCAGTATATCTACGTTCAGGGGTATGAATAATCCACACCCCTGAACAACTTACTTAGTGCCATTATAGAAAATATTACGTTGGTGGGAGAGTTTCTCCTGTTGACAAAGCTACCGCCTCTCACAGAGGTGGATTAACTAAGCCAACAGGAGAAACTCTCCTGTCAGTTTAGAACATCTTCACTAAAGCACTACAGAGGCACATCTGCACCGATGCAGTGTTTGTCCACTTCCATCAGAAATATATAATTCCTGCTGCAAGCCACAATTCCTGTGGTTGCCAGCAGTTGAGCCTTGGATCCAAGGAGAGTTGTAGACCTTGTTAAAGCCAATGGGTGTGTCCATCACTCTTTCAGGCTCATCAGACAGTGCCCGAGTTCCTTTCCGTAGTAACAACAGCTGACGGTAGTGGTGGGAAATGTCCTGGGCACTATGCCACATGGAAGATTAGAGCTAAAATATTTTCAGTGAGGGAAACTCCTCAGTCCACAAGGCAGGGGCTGGGATATCAGTTTCAGGCTGTGTGTGTTGGAGGCAGAAAGCCAGGAAGGAGTTGTGAGTAGAGTTGGTTGGGAATGTTGCAAGAAAACAGGGCTTTGTTGGGAAATGAAGTTCATTGAAACCAAAATGTTTTGTGAAAATGTCACTTTCTGTGAACTTCCCATGGAACACGGGCAGGTTTCCAACACAGCACGGGGTGGGTTGCTGGGGGGTCTGGGACAGCCCTCCCTTGCTGACCCCCTTGGAGTTGTGGAGTGCAGAGCTTTCAAGCTCCCTGCAAGCTCATATATGATCTATATCCACTTTCCACCCAGTTGCATTCCAAATGTTGTTGTGGCTTTCCCCTGGTGACGCATATATTTCTCCCCCTTTCAGAATTAATACAATTCAAAATGATCCTTAAAATTTATTTGCCACCTATTTCATGGCCTGGTAGGCTCCTATGGGCTTACCCCTCTGACCCTGGTCAGGTGATACTGTCCCAGGAGTGCTCTGAATCTCTCTGTACAAAGGTAATAGATAAGGGGCCATTGGAGGGTGCTCGGGTGCATTCAGCATGTTTCTATAGGTTTGTGGGACCAATGCAAATTTGTTCTTGTGCCCATCAAACAGTGTCTTCTGGCAGCTCTGTTTCCTTCACTTTTAACAAGCACCAACTTCTGCCAGTGTGTTGCCATCCCCTAAATATTCATATGATTCTGTCATTGAAAACACTGAGTGCCTGTCAGAGCTGCCCCCCTGTGATGCAAACTGCGGATGATTCTGCGCAGACCCTGCCAATGGGTGTAGATACTGGACACTTTCAATTTAATTTTTCAAGCTGAATAGTCAATTGGGGTTTCCCTCAAACTGGATGTTTCTAGCAAAGCTGGATAGAGTGTTTCCTTTTCATTACAGCCCAGACCAAAAAACTACTAAGCAAACCACTGACATGAAGAAAGCCAGATTTTTAGCTTTCTTGGCTGGTCTTAAGCAAAAATCTCCCACATCACCTTAGTGACTTGCTGTGGGAGCATCAGCCAGGTACGGCGAACCGTGGCCACTGGGAGCTGCGAGCAGCCATTCCTGCGCACGGTCAGTGTAAACAAACTGTCTTGCGGTCCACCAGTGGATTACCCTGATGGGCCACGTACAGCCTGCCAGTTGCCCACCACTGTTCTAAGACCATTTGTCATGGGTCAGGCCCCCACTCTGTGAGGTGCTGCACAAACACACAACTGAAATTCACAATCCAAGTATAAGACCAGTGACATCAGGGAAATGCAGATGTGGGATGTGGCGTTATTGACCTGAACAGTGACTGTATAGATCAATGTTGCAACCAAGGTCCTATAGCTGCACCAAATCTTGTACAAATGGGGGGAAAGTAAGGTCGATGAAAGGGTTGTGATTTGCTGGTTATGATTATGCTATCTGTATTGGGTGTATCATTTTTGTATTTGAAGTTATTAATATTGGCTATGTACTTATATCTCAGTGTGTTTGATTCTTAGTAGCATCAGTGAAGCATTTGGTCAGCTTCTTGAGAAATGACTATTCTCAGTAAGTGACCAATCAAGGAATACTGAACTGACAGTAAAACGAGGAAGACTTTGTAGCACCTTGGAGACTAACCAGTTTATTTCAGCATAACCTTTCATGGGCTATAGCCCACTTCATCGGATGCATAGAATGGAACAGAAGTAAGATGCATTTATACACACAGAAAGAAAGAAAAGAAAAGGTTGTATGTTAGCATACCAATTCTAAGAGGCTGTTAAATTTAGATGGGCCATTATCAGTAGGAGAAAAAAATACCTTTTGAAATGGATTTCTGTCAGGCAGGAGATAACACCTATTGAAGGTAAATTAACAAGGGAAAGGCAATCAATTAGTGTAATGAGAGATCTGACAATGGACTTTGAACATTCCCAGGAAAGCTTGATGTGGATTGGTGTCTCCCAAACTAACATGTAAACAATGGCATCTGCCTGCCAAAAGTTGAATCATTCATGGACATGTGACTTACCTAGGTGGCTACAAACTCCATCTTGTTGTGATTTTGCACAAAACAAAGGGGTTTCCACCCACGAGAGAGAACATAAAAGGCCTTGGAAGCCTTCTCATGTTGTCTTCTGCTAGCTCAAGAGATGGCCTCTCCACTCCAAAGAGATGCCTGAAAGAAACTGGAACAAAGGACAGTAACTACAGGGGTCTTAGTGATTGCTGGATGCAGGCCATAAACTACAACATTGGTCTGAAAATGATTTGGCCCAGACTAGGAAAGAGTACAGTCTGTGAAAGAAGCGTATTGGAACATCTCAGATTTACCTATATTCAGTTTCTTAATGTATTAGGCTTAGATTTGGGTGTTTGTTTTTGCGTGGTAACTTTGTTCTGTCTGTTATTACCTGGAAACACTTAAATCCTACTTTTTATACTTTTGTTTATTAATTAACCCAGAGTAATACCTGGGGGCGCATGCAGCCATGCATATCTCTCTATCAGTGTTAGGACAGACAATTTGAGTTTAGCCTGTATAAACTTTATACAGAGTAAAACGGATTTATTTGGGGTTTGGATCCCATTAGGAGCTGGATGTGTCTGGGTTCTGGAGACAGGAGCACTTCTTAAGCTGTTTTCAGTTAAGTCTGCTTTGGGGGCATGGTACAGACCATGAGTCTGTGTTGCAGCAGGCTTGTGTCTGGCTCAACAAGGCAGGGTTCTGAAGGCCCAAAGTGGGAGGGAAAATGGGCTCAGAGGTAGTCTCAGCACATCAGGTGACAGTCCCAAGGAAGTCTCTGTGACCATACCCATCACATGTGGAGTGCATGGAAACGATGCCACTATTGGTCAGCATGATAGGCAGTGGTCTCAGCACATCAGTGGCCTAACGGTTAAATTTTATGCAGGCCTTGTGACAGAGGAGACTTTTGAAAAGGATGGAGTTGAAGGAGGATAATTATTCATTCAGCAGATGTTTATGGGGAGTTCCTCCCCAGTGTGATGGGCAGCATGGGAGAAAGCACAATGGTGCTTGTTTGAAAATTTAACAAAAGGGCAATGTAGGGTTGGCATAACTGGCCAAATTTCTCTACTGAAATGGCAGCGAGAAGTAGGGAGGAGATAAGACACAGAGAGTCTTGAAATTGAAGACAAACAGCTTGTTTGTCATAGAAAAAGGGGAGCCAGTAATTTAGATGGTACAGTATTATTAATTACACATGGTCATCTTTGTATCTGGTATTTGACAGCATCTGACTGCATGGCCACCAGCCTTGAAATTAACATTTGCTGTTCTCTACCTTAACCAAACCTGCCACAGAGCGAGATTGTGAAGGATGTCATTTTGTAGCAAAGCTGCTGCTGCTGCTTCTTATCCTCTTCGCTCCTGGTGGAGCATAAGGCGCCAACTATTCTTCTCCATTCGCTGAAGATTTGGTTGACGTTTCTATACCATTCGTTTTTTACATGGTGGGTTGCTAGCCCAATGCAAAACCCTCCTCCTTTCACATCTTGGGCTTCGGACCAAGCAATGGCGGAGTTTTGTAGCAAAGCAACCAAGGTTAATTTTAGTGAATGAGCTAGGAAGAGAGGACAGAAGAAATATAACCTTGATCAAGCATGACAATTCTGCTCTGGGAGATCCTAGAAAAATCTTGAAGGGTATACACACCATCTAGGTAAAGTGATGAGCCCGCTCCTATTGAACAAACTCATTCATAATCATACATCTGCCAATAGCTTACTGAAACAAGATTACATATTATTCTGTTAAGCAATGATGTTTGTCCTAACAGGCACAACTCTAAGCCAAATTGATGCACCAAATGTGTATATTAAAAAAACCCCAAAAAACCCAAAACCTACTTTCCCCAAACACCTGCATCTTGTATAGAATTGTGCATTTGTCTGTCTGCCTACAGAGCTCCCTTTAACTACAGCTGTGCTACATTTTTGTCATAGAAATTCAAACATTTGTTCTGCTTACAATACCTTGCAACATTTCAAGGCAGAGGAAATTGGGCATGCATTGTAAAAGTAAGGCTGCATGAAATATGGTGGTGACCTTAATTATTTTCATTTGGTACATATGTGCTGCAGGAAGTTTGACCCTTAACATGAGTTCTGCTTTATGACTCCATATCTTTCACCTGTTCTCCATTAGATGGAACATTCCTTTTCCTGACAGATTGATTCCCCCGCTCCCCTCCTTTTTGCTGGAAGATGTTATCTTTCATTGCACTCTGAAATTTAAAACAATACTGCCTCATTAAACATACATTTTTGTATGCATTTCATGCATCCGGACTTGTATGTTAGTGTTCAGAGTTCCTGTATCATATTTCACATAGTTACTTCACTCTACCACATGGTAAATGTTACTGTTCCACATTTGGCTATACAACGTAGGAAAAATATGTATGGGGAAAGTTACTCTTACATTATGCTATTTGTGCTTACTGATTTTTATTAATGTTATTCACAGTTGGAGGATTAAAAAAAGCATGATTCCAGTGAACTTAAAATGATATTTACCATGTTAAACTCTCAGGTCATACTGCTGAAGAATTTAAGCCTCCACTTTTACAGTGGTAGTTAAATCTGCTGTTTTAGTGCAAACCCAGACCTTCACAGCTGACAATTTAGCTTTGAGAGAATGATGTGATCATTTTTGTGTTAATCGTAATGGTACTTATCAAACTATGGTATTATAATTAATCTAAAATATTTAATTTCCCCCCACAATTATTTTTAGATTATACACTCCTGAATTTGGATTGAATATAGAAAAGTGTATGGACAGAAGAGGGAAACAAAGAATAAGCAAATTGATAGTTCTGAGAGTAAACTGCACCAAAGCCTTAGTTCAGCAAAGCATATAAGCACATACTTAACTTTAAGTACATGTCTGTCACCAATATTCAACAAACCATTTGAGCACATGACTGCTCCTGAGAAAACAACAGTATCCTACAGTACATATTAAAGGTTGCCAAATATGGTAGTGTGGTGAACCAAGCTTGGAAGCAAATCCCAGAGCCAAGTACTTTTCACTTCACCCTGAATGTTTGTCATAATGAACATTAACATCTATTGACTGTTGATTTATCCCCTCACAGTGCATTTTCTTGGAAACTCAAATGTTGTGGAGGGGTTACTCAGAGCTGTTAATTAACAGGTTGCTGTTAGTTAAGGAGCCTTTCAATGCAAAGTCACTTGTTCAAGTTGTAAGCAAAACTTGTTCTCTAACAGCTGATTGCTCAATGTAAAATGAGCTACTGCTGTCAGTCCAGTTTCTCTAGTTACCAAATGTCCACATGACAAGGCCATAATCATCACAATTGGCACCATTGTTTGCAGCTTCAGCAGATAAACCGAGGACTCTTTAGTTAAGAAATCTGCCCTGCCCTGTAAAGATGGTCCTTGGAGGTCAGGTTTGAAGTACATTGGCAGAACTGTCAGTGTAGTGAACATTAGCTTTAATAAAAATTTTAAATCTGACACTGTGGCTTAGTAGCTAGAATATTGGACTCTGATCCCTGGTTTCTATTCCCAGATCTGCCACTGGCCTTCTGGGTGAGGGTGAGCAAGTCACTTCACCTTTGTGCTTCAGTTTCACCATCTGTAAAATGGCAATAATGATACTGCCCTTCTTTTGCAAAGGCTTTGAGAGTTATGGATGAAAAGTGCTATATAGAAGCCCGGTGGTGGTGGTACTATTAAAAGGGTAAATGGAGGATTTCAGTGCAGCACCTTTCATAAGTACCTGTGATGGGGGTCTACTCACAGGTAGCCAAGGTACCTCCTCTTGGTGATTATGGAGATTAGCTCTGACAGGCTGACACCTTGCTCTTCCTGTGGGTGCCTTCAATCTCTGTCTGAAGCCCCCTCTCGCTCCTGGAGCTACTGCTGCTGCTTTGTGACTCAGCCTCTGGCCATAGCCCTTCCCTTCTTGGATATTGTCTTTCGTGGTAAATTCTTCCAGGCAGTCCTCTCTCCTCCACTTCCTGGTCTGTGCTCCTTCCTCAGGAGCTGATAGGAGAACCTGCCCCTCCCTCCCGCCTCTAGCCGAGGTTCCTGCCCAGGGGCCCTAGCTTTAGCAGCCAAGGTCTGTGCTATCCTATGACTTGCTGCTCTTCCCCTGAGCCTTTTCGGGTCTCCCCGCTCTCTGGGTTTGCCATCCACACAACTCCCTCCTCCCAGGAGTAACTATAGGCTACCTGCCTCTATACCCCCCCCCCCAACATACCTCTGTTCTCCCAGGCTACTTCCTGCAACCCCTAGCTGCTTTCAGCTCCTGGTCTTACACTGACACTTGTTCCTGTCCAGCTGAGCCTCATCCAATCAATACTTGCGGCCTGGCTCCTCCTCCATGTGCAGCCTGAGCAATTAATTGGCCCAACTAGCCTCTTTCAAGGCTCTCTGCAACCTAAATCTCCCCCCTTTCTGCTTAATTGGCTGATTTGGACTCACCTGGCCTAATTCATCTCTCCCAGGGCTGATGTGGGGAGTGCAGGCCATCTCAGTGCCATATTCACTTATAACAACTGAACAGGTTACATCTAAAATAGCCTTAAAATTTAAGCCTGGCCAGAGAGTGAAGTGGAAATGAGATATTGGGGCAAAAAAAGGCAAAGAGGCCAATAAGTAAACATTCCCCTCTTGCTATTGCAGCCCAAATAATATGTTGAGTTACTCAGACAAGTCCAAAGGTGAGTCAGAAATACAATTAAGGCTGCAGGAATTCCAGGATTCAATGACTGCAGAATCTGCTGCAGCATCAGCCCCCGGATGCCAAATCATGACTTACTACCTAAATCTTTCTTTTAAAAAAAGAAACTGTCTTGCCGTTATGGTTGTCGTGGAAACGTTCCAAACGTGAACTCAGTATAAAATGTTATCTTCCTGAGGTCATATGCACTGAAAAATTTGAAGTGCTCCAGTTCATCACACCCAGATGTTTACATTGAAACCTAATGATGACAATTTGAAAGTCAAAACCTTTAGCTTCCCAATGAGCCACCAGCAAACTCTACAGTGCAGTTTTGTATGTTCAAAGCCAAAAATCTGCAGCACATTAAAAATGTAGGGCACCATAATACTGAATTTAATATCCCGTTAAATAATACAAGCACCACAGTAATGACTGTACGATTCCTATTTCATTCCAAAACACCCTCTTTTTAAAATATAGAATCTGCAACCGACTTAGAATTTCTAGCCTTCTGCACAGGTGTGCTGCACAATTCAGGGATTTTAATACAACCTCCACAGTAGCAATCAAGTGTTCATTCAAACTGTAACAAAAAGCCTTGAAAACACATTGATTTTATCCAGTTGCTAGGATTGACAGACACAAAAAACCAAACTCAACTCCTTCAGCAGAAGACAGAAAATGTGTGCCTTAAAGGAGATTTGGGGGAACACATTTAATGATCCCTCCCCCATACCACACCATTTTTGGTGTATCCCAAAGAATGTTCCCTTACCCATCCCAGCATCCTGACTCCAGTGTAGTGGTGGAATATTGGAGGACAGGATCTAACTGTTTGGGGAACAGACCACCCAAAAGTGTTTTGCAGGCCCAAGCAAAAATGTTAAGAAAAACATTTCTTGTTAACCCTTTCAGACCCTTTTATGCCTAGGACTGAGCCAATTACTGCTCAGTTTGAGTGTGTGCTTACCAGCTATTATAAGTGGATGATTTTCCTGTGCACCCCATCAACACAATTTGGAGTGGATGGGCATTGTACCATGTGGTCTCTGCAACTCTCTGTGCCCAAATAGGAGGAGAGGACGTAGGGCCAAGCTGATGTCACACTCATTGCTTGAGCCTTGCTCATTGTTGATGTCCACCTGCTCAGCCTAAGCCTCCAGCATGAAGCAAATAGCACTGGGAGGAAGCCACTAATCCTTTCCCCTACTACTTGCTCTTTCCCCTGTCCCTCCGACTCAAACCAGCTTGGAGAAACCTACTCCACCATCCAATCCTAACACAAATTAAAGAACGCAACCGTCAACAGAGACTGATCTACCTCAAAAACCAGATGGGTCCCGGGCTCTAATCTATAATCTGCCACCTGTACTACCACCAAAAAGAGGGGATGCTTGCTTCTCATCCACCCAAGCAATCATCTCCACAACCATAGGCCATCGAGATACCTACCTGCCATTACTGGTGCCACCAAAGGCTGCAGGACAGCCTGCCTGTCTCTGCTGTTGCTAAAGCCAACTGCTAGGTAAGGGAGTCTCCTAAAGGACTTGACATGGAGTACTGGGATGGGCGGCAAGCATATGGGCCAAGGGAGAGAAGTGGGGAGGGTATATGTATTTGAATGGCAGAAGAAGATGGACTTTTTGGGGTGGAGGTGAGAGATAGAGAGATGATGATGGGATTTATTTTTATCCACTAAATGTGCAGTCACTTTTCATTAAAGCAGGACATTTTTCAGGAACCCTTTGATATTTTGCTTGCATCTTGTTCATCGAGATGTTTCTACTTAATATTGAATAACTGTTTCTTTGTCAAAAACACACGGAGAACCATTCTATTGGCCTGAGTAGTGGCTGTCTTTCTGTGCCAATAGCCTAGAGCAAAGAGACTTTTAGTTGTTGCCTTTTACCTTGTTCAGTAAGGACCATGACAAGGTTTGAGGACTAAGCTAATAAGAATGAATTATTCTTGACAATCGTTTTATCTTACAGTAGTGGAAATTGCCTTAAGAATGTGGACAAGGGAGATTCTGAAGGACTTTGTACCAGTCCTTGCAAGAACCCTTGGCTAGCTAGTTGTGTGCAGAGCTACTATGCAATCACTAGAAAAAGCCAGCCAGAAATGAAGGATTGGGCTGAGGGCCATGGAACTACTGCTGGCTGCTGTCCTTACTCTGTTGGAGCTCAGAAGAGGGGGAGAGAGAGAGGTGAGTATAGACAGTGTCCTGGTGTATTTTGGATACTTCAGCTGAGAACTGTATTGGGAACCAGGAGACCTCCTGTTACACTGGTCATGAGCAGTTGGAAGCTAGTGACGGAGAATATTTGTTAAAATGAACCACCATGTATGGGGGAAGAGAAAGTACACCAATTTATGCCACACCATGCTCAGCGGGGTGGGCTATGCTCAGTGTGTGGTGCTCAACACAGAAGCACCCAACAACCCCGTGACACAGAGACCCCATTCGTCCTTTTCTGGAGTGAAAACCAAGCTACTGGAGGCTTCTTGGGTAGGAAAGCCAGCTATGCCAGCAGCCACAGCCAGCCAAACAGTAGCTGTTTCTGGTTATCTGACACTTCACATAGCTCGGAGAGAGGGGGCCTGTTTTGTTTCCTTTCTGCTTTTTTCCCCTTATTATCTTGATGTGATTTTTGTAGGCCATGGATGTGCACAGCCTATGACCCAGGACTGACCTACAGTAGCTTGTAAAGATGGACATTCCCCATATTGGGTGTTAC
Organism: Sternotherus odoratus; assembly: GCA_032164245.1. Classification (NCBI taxonomy): domain Eukaryota; kingdom Metazoa; phylum Chordata; order Testudines; family Kinosternidae; genus Sternotherus; species Sternotherus odoratus. The sequence continues at coordinate 57,359,627 of JAVMKO010000007.1, read as the reverse complement.
TCATGTTAATGGAGGCATCACACAGCGCCATAATATAAACTCGTGCTGTGGTGACAGGGATGTCAACAGAACAAAATGTATGGAGAAGTAGCTAGTTTACTTACTGACTGAATAATTATTTGTTTATTCTCACTGATGTGGTAGGTAGAATACTGCCCTCCCTTACATGTAAATATAATGTCAAAACTAGCAAGTAAGAGAAGGGCTCTGAATTTCTTAAAATAGTTTCTATAGTTCTTATTCTTTTCTCTCAAGTTCACTCTGGGGATATTCTCTGACTCCATGTGGCTTTTTAAAGTATGAATATGTGACGAAAACAGCAATGACAATACTGTACTTTAAAAAAAGACAATATGTATAGTAAAATACCATTGTATGGGAAATAACTCACTGTCTGACTCTCCCTGTGAAATACACTGCAAGTAGTAGGAATTTGACACAAGTCATCCTGTCAAAACTACCAATATTTTTTACACAATATATAACCTGTGGAACTCTCTGATGCTGGATGATATTGGACATTCAAACCAGTTTTTATGTACAAAAGTAATGTTGGTGAGAACACCAATGTTACCTGGTATACTCTCAGCAAAATGCCAAAGAATCTATGTTCCAGAGACCAGGCAAGAGAGATCTTAGTATAACATCTAACATAATAAATGAACCTTGACCAGGGCAAGGCTTATAATGCTCCACTGTCAGCATAGGCTGAGAGTCTGAGAACAGAGGCTGAGACCATAGCTTGTCAGTTTCTGATTCAGGCTGAAGTGTTTCCAGAGTCAGATTAATCTGCATAGAAAGCATGAGTATTTTATTTTCAAATCATGCAGGTCTCTTCGTGCTTTTGAAAAACTCTTGCCACCTATAGAATCATTAATGACATGGTCTCATTCTGGTGACATGCAAACTACAAGTCCCACAATTCTCTGCATCTGGGGAGTGGAGCAAAAATGCTTTCAGCCTGTTCACATGGAGGTAACTGGGAAACGAAGAAATAAACACACTTGCCATGAAGTGAAAAAGTACCTTTTTTGCAAAAGTAAAAGGAATCTTCTTTGACAGGGTCCTGTACCAGGAAAGTTCTTTCAATGTGATAAACTCCTTTTTGAATGGGTATGCATGAAAAAGGAAAGAAAAGGAAAGAAACCAGGGCTTCTGTACAGCTTATTCATCAGAAAATGTTTAGGTAGATAATTCAGGAGTGTTTTCCTCTTTTCCTTTGTACAATAGAAGCTATTATTAATATATCACTAACTTTAACAGCATTTGATTAGACTAAAGTTTGACTAAATAAGTTTTGAAACAATTTTGGTAAATAGTGTAAATATCAGTGCAATATATTTTGAATTACTATCCTAAGCACAGCTCTGTTCAGAGGTTTATATTGTTTTTACTGTATTCTGTGCCCCTCTGGAATGAAGCCTCTTACTTTTATTTCTTTTTATAAAGGATGGGGTCTCTTAAATCCTACAACTGTGAGCAATGTGGGAATGATTTTGTCAGCCACACCGCCTTAAGGTATCATTTTCGAGCAAAACATCTTGGAAAAGTTCACTGTGAAAAATGTGGTAGGGAAGTTTTGAGAGAAATGCTTCGGGACCATGAAGCAGTAAGTCTGTTTGAGAGCTCTGATTCTGTCTCTTTCTCACTACGCAGATTTTATTGGTTCCCAGCCTCTGCTCTTCCTTTTGTATGTTCAGTATGTATTTACTTTTCAGTCAATAGAGACATTTACATTGGAATGGAAAGTACATCTTGTAATTGAAAAATGGCTTTTATATACATAATGAATATAGATATTTGAATGTCTGACTGCAGTACAGATGAAAATCCTGCCATAGCATGTGGATAGATAAAATATCTGAACAAGTTTTATCTCTAATTCCAAGTATGTGCTCTGTGCATTCCAAGTGTGGTCTGTCTGTAGGTGTTTCACCCCCAATCCAAAAGCAACAGCCATTTAGTTTGTTACATTATAATAGTGCCGCTGATGCCAAGGATTAGTTTGATTAGTTTTATATAAAACTATAAAGAAAATCAAAGGAACCTCCTTCGATTTGACTAAAGTCCTGTCTGGCTCAGACATAGCGTGGGAGAGTATATGTTTTGGTGCTTATGGAAGCTCCCACTGCAAACAGTAAAGTAGAGATTTTAGCAGAAGACCTTTCTTAGAAAATAATTCCTTTAGGCGGTTTGCTTTTAATCTCGTGAATACTTTCCTTATTTGGACCGTCAAGTTCTTATAAGTGGAGGAAAATGTGGCACACTGCTGTGGTCCAATTGACTACTGCTTGCCATCATGGAGTGGCTTTATTTCACTGCTGATATATTTACAGAAGTCACCAATGAAAAGTCCACATCCCCTGCAGATACCACATAGTTACCATTATTCTAATTCTAGTGTCTCAAATAATTCCTATATATGTTTTATTTTAAATCATGGCAAGCTTCATGTGGCCCACCATCTTTCCCCGTATAGCGTGCTTTAAAAATGTTGAGGTTCGTCTTGAAATGAGCTCCTGGAGATACCTCCAATTCACCGTATTAGCCAGCCTCCTTTTTCCATATCCAATGTATCCTATGTATGATATGCCCCATCTTCCCTTTAACAGGCTCACCATGAAAGGATGACTTCTGAAAAACAAGGGTGTTTCTGGGACATGCCTCTAAAGAGGGAAGCAAAATTTGTGGCCATGGAAACGTGTACCTCCTGCAGGATGTGCCCAAGGCAGTTTGGAACAATCCACAGCAGGGAACACCATGAGAAACAAGATCATCACTTCACAGCCAGTAAAAGAGGTACCACTGTTGCTCAGGACAGACAGGAAGTGTTAAAGTGCCCTAGCCATTAGAGAGGGAGTATCAAGGACTAAATACCATAAATATCAAACTCTTTTACTGGTGAGATCTCTCCCAAGATGGTTCATTTTCCTTGATCATTTATCACCCTTATCCAACAAAACTCCTCCTGAAAGAGCGCTGAGTCATGTGGGATGCTGATTGTTCTCAATGCCCACTGTAGTTGGTAGGAGTTGAGGGTACTTAGCATCATGCAGGATAGGACTCTCTCACTGGTAATTGTAGTTACTGGTAACCAACTAGTTACAACTAGTGTGTCTGGTGAGAACTTGTTGTGACGGTTACAATGAATCTCCTCATTTTGCAGTTATGAAATAGAATACCTCCTCCTTTGTCTACAGGGCTGGGTATTAACATTTTTGGTATAAATAGATATGGCCCAACGTTCCACCAGTAAATGAATCTATATCAGAAGCTACAGAACAAAAATCATATTGAAAATCAACTTCATTAGTTTGTGTTCACTGACCCGACCCTGTTTTAGTTTGTGTTCACTGACCCGAACCTTCCCTTAGCCATCAGGCTTATTTAAAATGTTGGTGAGAGATATGGATAAGAAATAGCTTGTGCTATTGTCCTCATTCACAATTTGTACTTCTCTGACAATGAAGCTCACTTGGAATTCTCTTAGTGCTTGATCAGTTTCTAGGCGTTCTTCACACATGTGGAAAGTGTGTGGGGTTTTGTTATTTTATTAGAGGCCCTTAGGAAAGGCATCCTCAGGAAAGCCAACCTACAACCAAACACATTTTTTGGCATACAATCCGCAGTTCTCTTAAATAAATAACCACATAGTAACCAAACATAAAAGTGGAATGTGTAATTCTTACAGTAACGGGCCAGCTGCCACAGAAACAAACTGCTGTTTGATCCAATCACTGTTTGCTGACCCAAGGTTATAAAATCATTGCCTTAGGCCACCTGAAAACCATCTGGTCCACTAAGATGTAGTTGGAAGGCATGACCATAATACCAAAACCTCGAGTCCCGTAAAGAAGATTGGAGCAGCCTCTAGGCTGAACTCCCAGCAGTCTTCATCAGTAGATATGACTTTTTATCTTTATGGCTGTCCCCTTGTTACAACAATTTAGTTTTGGGGATGACTATTTCCTACTTCATACTCTCTCAGCCCAAACTGGCCTGAATTTTCCTACCTGTAAAAGATTCCTACTTGTGAATTTTCCTACCTGTAAAAACTACACTGCCATCAGATGACTCTAGCAGCTGCTTGCTTGGCATCCCACCAAGCCAACCACTCACAAATACCTCTCCTGTTATAATCGAGTGCCTAGGATAAAAATGCCCTTTGTGGGTGGAACAATCCTGAGAAAGCACATGATACTTCAGTGCTCAAAGCCATCACCCCTTTCTCATTTCTCAGTCTATATTTTTCTGAGCCTGTTTACCACAACATCCGCGGAGACCCATCTCCATGTCTGGGCTATGTCATTGTGTCACCAGCACCATAAGGCTCAGGAAGGCACAAATGCTCTGCACACAAAACCTAACAATCCAGCTAACATTTGTAAATAGTGTAGGGTGACTTTAACTGAACTATTAACCTTCCTAACCTGTTCCCTTCACTGGTCAACCTTCATGGCTGGGAAGTGAGACTCTCTAGTCTCTATTGATTTCTGTGCCCAGGTGTGTAATGTATGTATTTGGTTCCTCTGTTTTCTCCTATGCCAGTGGAATCCCGAGAGACTCTGTGGTGGGACAAATTGTTTAAAACAAGGCTTTCCAATGCCTGAATCTGCTAAGACTGAGAAACAAAACATTATCCAGGATGTCTGCCATGCAAGATATCTCACATCCATGTTTTTCCATTCTAGGAGGATACTAAATAGTTCAAAGGCTAAACAGGAAAATGATAGTCACATGGGCATAGCCTTATCACAATGCTGAAAGCCCCATCAAATCAAAAGCATTAGAGTGAACCAGCAATAAATAAAAAGCTGCCTACATACCACAGGCAGGGGGTCATGTGATTAAAAGATGGCTACTTTACTTAGCAATTCTGCAAGTCAATGAGATTGTTGTTCAAACCCTCCCATGATAGGTCAAATGATGAATCAGTCTAGACTTTCTTGGCACCATCCCCTGGTTATGAAATCTTCAAATTGTTAAAGGGCCCCATCAGAGGTCCTGTGACTAGACCAGATCTCACTTCACCAGCTTTCTTTTCCCTTACAAATTCTGGAAGCATAGATATTAACTTCAAATTATCTGACAGAATCCTTTACCCATGATGAGGCATTCTAAGGCCCCTTTTAAAAACCCCATCACAGAATTCCACCTATCTTCTGACCTTGCAACCCTGCAATCACTCCAGTAGGGAAAGTAAATTAACAGGAGTATGGGACCCTTTGTCCTTAAAGAATCCTGTTTTGGGACCTCCTGGTGATTGGCCAACTTTCCCATTTTTACTTGCCCTCTCCAGGATCTGTGTCCTTCCAATAGGAATTTCTCCCACATGCCCTCACTGCACTTGGAGAATTTGTGCAAGAATCTCCAGAGCTGTTTTTAGCAGGTGCCTCTCCAAGAGGGCCAATAAAACTCTTTGCCTCTCCCAATGTGTTCCTTGTCTCCTGGTACTGGGAGGCCACTGCCTGTAATCAGCTATAGAATAGGCCAGAAGGAGATCATATAAACCCACAGCTTGATGAGTGGATGTCAAAGAAGATTCTAACTGTGGTATTTAGGGTAAACTGGAGAAGGGGAAGCAGATAATCTGGGAATGAGGAATTTGTAGTAGTTCAGATGAGAGAGAGAAGGGGTGTGCTAGGTTTTAGCAGTGAAGGTAAAAAGGAAGGGGCAGATTTAGAGACATTGTAGTGGAAAAAAATGTCGTGTTTTGAGGTGGTATACTAATGATATTTTACTTGACACCACATCACTTGTAGGTCTTTGGGCACTGAGTACTTGCTGTCTGCCACAGCTGATTAAAAGGAAGCAAGGAATTTGTCGCATCATTATGTTACTATTATATCTGTTCTGGAGATTAATTTTACTCAGTTTGAAATGACCATGAAATGAGAGCTTCTAAACATGTCCTTTTCCAGCAAATTAGTGATCAGACTTTAACTTTCTTTCTGTGCAGCTCAAATGGCAACTGGATTTTCACCTGATAATATCTTGGATTATAAAAATCCAACAGAACTAAATACACTTGTAGAAGAAAAGCTTCGACCCATTCCAGGCCCTGCAAGGATTGCCTGTGCAACAGAAATAGAGGCAATTATTAATCTGATCAAGGAATGCTTCCCATTACCAGTAGCCCGGCTAATCAAGGTAAACATTATTTCCTCTTTTTTTTATTGAGGTTCAACAAAATAGCATTTTCTTCACTTGTCAAGGTGTTGCAGCCCGTATGTATCTATACTACAAGCTCCCCTTGTGTCTCAAGAATCCAGAGGGAGTGATCGCATAAACAGTGAATTTCCTTTTGGTTTAGATTCAGGTGTGACCCTTAGCATTATTTGGATCCACCATATTTTTTGAGGATTTAATCTTTTTTAAAGACTATCATTTAGTTTCTTGGGTCTAAATCTGAGTTGAGCCTATGGTAATAATCTTTCCTCTAGCTGTAATTGCTCCTTTAGACCAATTATATTAATTGTGTAAATCTGGATTTACATGATTTTTTTTAAGGCAAATTTGTTGTATCTTTGGGGGCAGCAGTTTTAGGAAGAAATCACTTGATACACAGCTGTGAACCTTAAAAGCAGCCATTTATTGCCGTACATTGAACTAACCAAACTACTTGGCTATCTCCAAAATAATCTAACTTGGTTGCTGTAGCAACAAGGAGGTTCTATTACCATGGCAACCAAAAACACAACAAAATTACTGGCGCATTTAGTTCTCCGGAGGTCCTAAAGTGACATCTCTAGAGACTAAATATCGTCACAGGACTGACGTACAGATAATAGCCATATCAACTTCCCCAAAATACCCTGTCACTGTATATCAACTTTATTCTGAAGGAACCATTTTTAGGGGTGAGGTGGCAATTCAGCTTCCATGCCCATTCCATATAAAGCCTGTTTACGAAGAAATTAGTGGTGGAATTTCTGTTGCAGACAACTGTCCCCTAAGAACTGACCTGAGATTCCTAGCTGATTATAAGCACCTGTAGTGTGGCCATTGTTTTATTGTAAGAATGCTCTCAGTAGCAAATACATGAGGATGTACTCATTAGCATGAATAGGGATGGCACCGTGGCCTAGTTGGGCCCTATGCAACAGCGATTGCATCAAGCAGAACTCTCGATGTGTATTGATAGAGATGCTCTAGTTTAAAACGTATTTAACAAAATCAAGAGTGTGCATTTGGCACCCAACAGTTCGATGACTTTTCTTCGGTTCAGAAGCTGTTAGTTACTAATAAGTACTTCTGCATTAGAAAATAAACTGTTTTGACACCAAATTTCAAAAAGGCTCTCACTGCCTTTCTCCTCTGCCTCCCCACTTTCCCCACAACATGGTTGACTATAATTTGAATATTGGCATAAACTGGGCTAAACCATATTCAACACCCGGTAAAGAAAACTTGATTTGCTCTTGTGATTTGGGTGTTGAACCCAATCCCATTCCTATAGTATATACCACCAATGATACTGCGAATCCTGTTACTAATATAGGGCCTGATAAAAAGGCCATTTGAAAGATCCAGGGATCAGACCCACATTAGTAACATGTAAACTATAAATTACTTGCAAGTAGGTAGACAAGACAGTCTAAGAAATTACAGACTGCATCTAAAGCCTGCTTTACCAATGTTGCAAAAATGTCCTGGTTACAGAAAAAAATCAAGTGCTAATCATCTTTCTGGCCTCTCTTACATAACAGGGAGGCTCATATATAAATGGAACTGATACACAGGGTTGGTCTGATGTTGATATAGTGCTATTTAGTGAAGCCTTTGACAATCTAGAAGACTGCAAAAAGAAACTGCCAGAAGTTATAGATGATCTTGGAAAAAGACTGAAGAAATCTTCATGGGCCAGCAGGTTTGGATCACAATGGTTGTATGTATTTTCTATGTTTAGTTAGTATTAGGGCTTTTACTTACTCCAGATGTGATCCCCCCAAGACTGCCTACTTTGGAGAGCACAGCAAAATCAGAAAATAAAATAGATAAAATGAAACTAGAGAACTAGACACAAAATGGTGTGTGTCCCAATACAGACATAGGTAAAATTCCCAGTAGAGATTTATAAGGTATCTGAGTGCCTGGCTATAGAGAACAGATTTCGTGGCTTGGTTAATGGATCTATGAAGGTAAGTGTGGTGATCTCTGGGTTTTTTGTATGTAGCTATCTGTAGGGTTCCATAGTTGAAGTTGATCATGTTGTCCAGGAAGTGGATACTGGTATAGGCATGTTCCAGAGGGCATTTAATGGACAGGTGGACTAATCCGTCATCTTGGAATTTCTTCTTATTTTTACCACCCAGCAGTGAAAAGGAAGAATATGACCAATCCACTTACACTACCGGCTAGTATGAGAAATTGACCTTCATTTCCTATGAATGTGAGGTTTTGTATTTTGTACACGTCAATATCTGTATTGCTAAGAGATGTTTATATGTTACTAGCTTTATAAAAGAAATACAAAGGGCCAGATGGGGCAGTGGTGTAAACAAGCATGAGTTTGCTGACTTCAGTGGTGTTTAAACTGCTTACACGGTGGTTAATTTGGCCCTGCGACTTCCGTGTGGCCTTTTGCAAATTGCAAACAGACTGATATATTCTCTTATTTCTGAGAGAGGAGACTTTCTAGCCACCTTCCTCCATCCTTACTTCACAGTAGAAGGGGTTGAAACCTTTGAACCCTTCCTTTCCCGAGTATTACTGTTCAGCAATATTTTTTAATGAACGCTTGTTTTAGGATAATGATGGAGAAAAGGACCCAGTTATCTTTACGGTTTCGTTTCAAGTGCTATAAGAATCGTCATGGTCACTCATTTGATATCATGCCTTGCTATGACATGCTGGGGCCTGCACCATCAACAGGTAGGGGCTGAATGTTTTCCATTGGGGAGAAGCTTTCTTTATTAGGGAATGATCACTCATGACCATTTATACCCATCATATAGCTGTATAAATTGCAGAATGTTCCAGCCATGCCTTGTGTCATGCTATAGATCTGTTTTAGTTTTGATGGTTAAAGTATTCTTAATAGACTATAATCTGGTAGAGGTAACAAAATCCTGTGGCACCTTAAAGATTAACTATAAAGTTTTGAAGCATAAGCTTTCATGGGCTAATACCCCACTGCTTGCATCCGACGAAGTGGGTATTAGCCCATGAAAGCTTATGCTTCAAAACTTTATAGTTAGTCTTTAAGGTGCCACAGGACTTTGTTACCTCTGCTATTCCAGACTAACACGGCTACCTCTCTGATTCTATAATCTGGTAGAGAATTTTGGGCAAAACGGCACTTTTGCCTCACTACTTCCTAATGACTGATGCTTTTAAACTCCACGGACCTCCCCATACCTATATACACAAACACACATACTCTCTCTATGCAGGTATCATCGAACACCTATAAACTAGGTATTCAGATGCAATGTCTAATTTGTGCAATTCTTACTGTACTTAATAGATTCCATTTCATAATGTATTTCTAGGTATACTTCATATTTCTTCTTAACAGCTTTAGATGTATGAGAATCATTGGATCTTCAGTTGGCATAAAGGGCTTCATTTTCAAAAAATGACAGACATTGGGGGTATGTCTACACTGCAGTTGGGAGGTGTGAACTAGTTTACTAATAATAGGAATGAAGTTGCAACAGCACAAGTTTGCCATTCAGCATCCTGTATGGGCTTGTGATCAGGTTCCATTTTTCTGCTGTCTGTGCACGCTATATACCGTATTTTTCGTCCCATAGGACGCTCCGGCGTATAAGACGCCCCCGCGTTTTCGGACAAAAAAAAAAAAAAAAAAAAAAGCGCCGCTTTTTTCGCGCCGCTCTCCCGTCCCCGCCGCGCGGGCGGGCTGCTGGGAGCGCGCCGCTCTCCCGTCCCCGCCACGAAAAAAGCGGCGCTTTTTTTTTTTTTTTTTTTTTTTGTCCGGCCGATATTCGGCGTATAAGACGCCCCCCCTAATATTGAAAGTATTTTTGGGGGTTAAAAAGGCGTCTTATACGCCGAAAAATACGGTAGCTTCTCTGCTATTTTTAATGAACTAGTTTTAACAAAGCTAGGAAGGGTTTGCCTACATATGCTGCAATCACACCTCCACTGCAGTGTACACATACCCTGTGTGTGCAATATGTGTAGTTGCACACGTAAGTCAGGTACGCGTATAGGTCACCAATTCAGAGCGATCTGGATCACTTGGTAAACTGTGTGCATATAATCTGTGTGCAGATAATTAGTCACAACTAACTAGTCACATGGTTGATGTAGCATGTAGTCCGAATAACAGAGCATCATGCAAAAAAACCTATACATTCAATAACATGTATTTAAAAAAATTTGGCCCCAATTTTTAACTTTAAAAAGTCATGATTATAATTTTCCTTTTCCCACACAGATTGTGGAACAAACTAAAATGGGGATGCCCAAATCAGGAACTTTTCTTATAGGGGAGCATTATTTCAAGTGTGTGTGTGTGGGTGTGGGTGTGTGTACATGTATGCATATGAAGAATATAAAACAGCTATCAACCAGAAAATATATATAGATGGCAAGAGGGGGAGGAAAAAACCCCAGACAAACATAGCATTTTTTTGGATAATCTCTTGCATAGGAGATTAAATCTGTTTGTTAAACATAATATTCTTCTAATAACATTAGTGGATCTTGCATGTTTTTATGCCACCAATGAATGCTTGGAATGAATTTAGTCTGGACATGAAGTGGGCTTGTTAATGTTATGGACTTGTGCGATATTTAAAAGAATTTTATAGTGGTTATGAAGCCTCGTTATTTAAAACAAAAAAGTAAAATATTAGGGAATGCATCTTATCTTTTTCTTGGTGTTAACAGGATTAAAACAGAGTTTTTACCACAAGATCTATCTCTGTAATGATACTGATGAAATCCAGCTGTACTCGATGTCCTTGCTGCAGTACCAGGTTGAGTTTATCAAGGCATCTACCATGAGGGTGAAGGACCTGATTCGTTTGGTTAAGCACTGGTTCAGGACTTCATTTGCTAAACCAACAGCACAAAATAAGTATGTAACTAACATTTGAGCCTCTTTTCCTTTTAACATTTATGTTTTTGAAGAATGAACAGTGGGTACTGTATAATGGATTTTACATAATGTGTGTATTATGCTTCCCACTACATCTTAATGGCTGTTCTATAACCGAACTAGAATGTGATCCAATTAGACAGTGCCCTCGAGCAAGAAGGGATGGGGGGAATGTAGAGGAAGAGAAAATACTGCAAAGCTGTGCTAGTGCTATTAATATATTGGCGTGGCATTCTCTTTTTCCAATTAAAGTGACTCACTGTTGATTGGGATAAAGGACCCTCCACCTGTACAGCTGGCAAGACCACTTCTGCAAGTGCATGACTTGGTGAACTTTTCAAAGTGTTTTCCAAACATTTCCAAACCAAATAGAGTAGAAATATGGCACACACTGTTGAAAAGGCGTGAAGCAAATCAGCTGAGTAAGCAGAGCCTTGTACAATAAGAAACTTCTGCTTATTTATTAATTTTAAATTACTGTCTGGAAAAATTAACATAGTATGTAGGTGGAACAAGTTCTGGAGTGTAAAGTGAAGGAAGAATGTTTTTTGTAGATTACACACTGGACTGGAACTCAGGGGATTTCTGTTCAGTTGTCAGTTCTGCTTTAGTCGTCCTGTGTGACCTTGGGCAAGTTAGTTAACCTTTCGGTGCTTCAGTTCCTATCTATGAAATAGGGCTATAATAATACTACTTCCTCAGGTCACAGGGAACTTGTGAGGATAAATTAATTAATGTCTGTGGCACACCAGATACTACAGCAGTGGGAACCATAAAAGGAACAAAAAGGATATCTATTGCGCTCTGCCTGCTATGACCTGCATGTGGTTCTTTGTTTAGATTATCACTGCTGTCTCGTCTGTTCAGGAAGGACAGGAAGCACTAATGGCCATTTAAACTATTTAAAAAACTACTTTTGTGACTCGCTATATAATATCTGTATAGAAACCCTATCTGCAGCACATGATTTCTGGAATTCCATATGTTTTTCTTGCTCCACCTCTTTTCGGAGCAGTTAGATGTAGGGGTGTGCGCCAGTATGTATCAGTTTATTATTATTATTTTTTTTAGAGTCACAGCAACATGGTCTACCAACTACTCCTGTCTTCCTCTTCTGAGATGTGTGATCCCCTCTTACTATATACTCCCAAGCTTCTGACTCATTCAGATGATGAACTGAAAAATCCTTGCAACCATAATTTCTTCCAACAAAGTGCCCAAGGCAGGTATACCATGAGGGGTTACACCAGACATGTTTGACAGCTAGGAAGTCTCTGATGTGCAGTGACCTACACAAACTTGGGCATAGAACTAATGGTCTTTTACCAAATTCAGCATCAATTTATTTTCTAAGCAACTAATACAAATTTAGCAGGTAACTAGTAGATAACTGCTGTTAATATTGATCCCTTCAGACACATGATTGAGCGGTAAACTATGAAGCACTGGTACTTAAAAAAACAAAACAAAACCACCTTTTACACTCCGAGTGGACCTGAATCTAGAAATGGGCTTGATGTGCAAAGTTTGGATCTGGATTCAAACTGTTCTCATGTGTGGGGTAGTTTGGATCTGGGTTTTGGTGTCTGTCCAGCTAAATCTGAAGCAAAACTACTGCGAGGCTTCAAAATGTTTATCGCTTTACATTTCCTTTTGTTCACTTCTATCTTTGCACTCGCAACTATGGCTGAAGTACCCTGTGAAAGATTTTTCACATTCTATTTCTGACATGAACACAATCATCCTCACTTTTTTGGGAGGATTGTTCACACTAATCCTGAACTCCAAATTTGCTGACTCATCACTGATTTCAGCTCTTTCCTCATTAGCTGTTTTCAGATGGGTCAGTTTCACTTCAGGATTTGCACCAGAAAAACAGCACCAGCAGCAAAAATCCCTTCAAGAGGGGGGACTCCAATAGCCCTGTACCCAACCTGCTTTTTATACAAGAAATAGCCAGTGCTGCCCATTGTGGTAGTGTGATTTGGGGTGATTTGGTGCATTTCCCTATTAGCCGCCACTGGCAAGGCTCTAATGAAGCCCCCCAGTGGAAACTAAAGCTTCCTTTCCCAAGAGAACTAAATATACTTTCCCTCTGTGCTCATTGCAATAGTTCTCACTGGTGCTGGGAAGGCATTTAGCATCTTCCTGTGGTACTGCAGATGCATCTGGTCTCAAGTGATGCTGGGGTTAAGTTTTGTATGCTGAGCAAAACTGATGTGTAAGTGAAGGATTCTGTGCATCTTGCTGTGTGGGTGAGGAAGCAACAGTGATGTGATATGAAAAAAATCATGAATTACCCTGGTGCTGTTTTCTTTACCTCCCTTCACTAGCTGGGGGATGGGGTAGATGAACTACTAGATTATAGACCTGGCAAAGACCCATGTTTCAAGACTGCCAATGAAAGAATGACCCCTCCTTGACATTGAGAAGAAAAGATTGTTTTGATAGTGACTGATTCTTCACTGCATCAAACCACTACTGCTTATTGAGCTAATTTCAATTCCCCTCATGTCTGCAAGAGGTAGAAGCTTTTTTCATTTATCATAGATTTTCAGCCAGTGTTGGGAATACATTTCACCTAATGTGTTGCAAAAAATGTCACACTTTTGCAGGAGAGGAGTCCGTTTAAGAGCAATATACATAGTATAATATCTTCATTGCTGTGTGTACTCTGATTCAGATGTGCCATCTAATATTTTCTCTTATGAGTAATGTGAAACAAAATCCTGTATGAAAGGCCAATATTCACCAAGACCAAAATCCATTCTTTTGAGAAATTAGCCCTTTCAATAGGAAGTATACAGTGCTTTGCTCTTTTAGTACTTCATCTGAAACCCATACAAGTCAGTGTTGACTCTGTCCATCGATTTCATGGGGTTTGGGGTTAAGCCCACAAGATATGTCCACACTGCAATGTGAGCCCATAGTTATTAGAACTCAAGTTAGCAGACCCTAGATATGTTAACCTTGGGCTAGAGCGTCTACGCTCAATTGTGATCCGAGATTAGGAATTGTTGAAAACTGGGTCTCAAACTGACTCGAACCACCCATATCCCTGACTCCCCAATGCACTACCAAAATGTGGCTGCCTTTGTTCCTGATACAGTGAGGGAAAACTTGACTGTCCAGAAAAGAAAATCAGCCCATGGGGTTGTGGAGTACTTTTGGTGAGCTCCCATAGCATGAGTCCAGTGGAGCTGTGTCTACACTGCAAAAGCAATAGGGCTTGAACCTTGGGTCCTGGCTTGACTCAGACTCTGGGGTCCTAGAATCCTGGGTCCAAGCCCTGGGTTAGAACAATTTGCATATAGGCAAAAGTGGAGTTAAGCGTGGGCCTGAATTCGAACCCTGGGCTTAAATTGCAAGGTAGACATACCCAATTATACTAAGACTCCTTGGGTATGACTACGTTGCAATAAAACACCTGGGCTTTGTACCCTCCCCCCCTTGCATGGTCCTAGAGTCTGGATGCCAGCCTGAGCTTGAATGTCTGCACTACAACTGTATGGCCTCATAGCCAGAGCCCTGTGAGCCTGACTCAACTGACTTTGGCCAGCTGCAGGTGGCTTAGTGCACCTTAGATGTTCCCTCTGAGTCTAATTTTTACACCAGTGAAGTCAAATGGGAGTTTTGCCCTCTACTTCAATGGGAACAGAATCGAGGCCTTAAACTGGAGCCATGTCACTTTTGGTGGTGTACGGTCTGTCTCTTTTCTTCTCCTCAGCCAATGCGACCATGTAATCAGAGGCATTTGTGATGGTCGTAAATGGTTCCAATTCTTCCTATGGCATCATGAGCGTATTGTTTCAGCTATTAGGTCACAGAACTAATGATTTGGCTTGTGACTTCTGGCATCCATGGCTCAGCTGGCACAGCAGAAAGTATGGTGTATTCTTAATGCATTCTGTACCTGATCGGGACACATTTGTAATTAAACCACAAAGCTGCTCTCTCCTTTTTGCTCATCAATTTTCTTTATTATGCAGAATAAAATACACTTTTCAGTGCCCCCATTGAGGTGCCTGACTGGGGACAACAGCATAATGTTTGCAGTGAATAGCAAACAGCATGAAAGTACAGAGCTAACCTTTGCTGCTTGTTCGTGTGTGTTTTTTACTTGCATTTTGTTTGTAAGAGTTTCTTGTGTAGACTTTGTGATGTGCTAAGTCTGTGTTCTGTGTATTTAGGTTTCGCAGGCTTCCTTCTTCCTATGCTATCGAGCTCATCACAATCTTCATCTGGCAGCTGGCAGGGAAGCCAGTCTTTTTCAGCCTGGTTCAGGGAATGAGAGCTGTCTTGAAGCTTCTGGTTAGATACCCAGAAATGTGCATTGTTTGGCACAAACACTACAGCCCAAACTCCACGATTTTCAAAAAGACGATCCAGAAGCAAACCAGGTAACTATAGGACAAAATACCTACTGTCACCTTAATGTAAATATGCCCACCAGACAGGCATAGCTGCAGCAGCTGCATTCTGCTTGGTGGTCCATGGAGAAAAAGAGGCCACATAACTCATGCAACTTTCCATTAAGAGATTACTAACATTCCTCAAAGAGACACACAATGCCTCTATAATTTGTATCAAAATCTATTTGCAGAGGGACATTCCCTTTGCTATTCTAGCTAGAGACTGTACAGAGGAAGTGAAATTTACCCCAGAGGATATTGTCCACACAAGGGGCTAAACATTAAAGGGCAAATCTTCTGTAACTAGTTGATGGGCAGATGCATGTGAGGAAAGAAAAAAGCCTGTGGGGCAGATGGAAGCAATGTGGCATGAGGTGCTCCACTGCTCCAATTGTCAGGAGAAGGGTCCCTTCTGGGAGACCTCAAAAGACATAGACGTAGGCTGGAAAGGATTCTGTTTTTATCAGTAAATATCAATTTCACACACAAACTGGCAAAAAAATAATAATCCACTAATGATAATTAAAAATTACAGAAAAAGAACATGCTGCTTGAGAACTTATTGGAGTTTGATTTAAGAATATTTACTTTGTAGGTTTTGACTTGTGAAGTTGACAATTTGTGTTTTAACAGTTAAACTTCATAATTTTTTGAATCTCATGATCTACTGTCTTTAAGTAATTGTCTGAACTCCTCCCCATAAATTCATCAAACTAGGATATTTACATTGATGCTAATCTACAGAAATGCTTAAATAAACATAGATTGTCTGTCACAATTTATATACAGAATTGAATTCTGAAAGGCCTATGTATAAGACAGGGTACTACTGTGCTATCTAGAAAACATGTCCCAAAAGTATGCAATTTACGAATGCTATTGCTAATTTCTGTCAAGCTAACAAAGATCCACAGTCCTGCCAGACTGAAGCTGCTTTTTGTTTTTATTTTTACTTACTGTGTGTGAAGTACCTAGCACAATAAGGTCCTGGGTCATGACTGGGGCTCCTGGGTGTTACCGTAACACAAATAAATAATAGCCGTAATAACTTTAAAAAAACCTAGGAAATTTCGTGCAAAAAAATGTATTAAGAGAACATGGAGATTCCATGATTAAATAAGTAAATCAAGGAAATGAGAGTTTGATTTCATTGTTTTTGTGCTTGTACAGCTCCAGGGCATCCTGCTTAAGGCTTCTAAGTGCTCAGGCAACAAATAATTATGTGCTGCTTGCATGTATGTTCAACTTTAATTACTGAATTACATAATCTCAATTTAATATATGTTATAGAATACATCTTTATAAAGCCATGCATATATATGTTGTGTAGCATCTTACTATAGTTTTAACTTGCACTAACAGTACTGCCATATACCACCGTCTATTTGGATTGGACTTGATAAACTTTTTTTATATATTGAGTTCTCTTCTCTCTAAGGTATGTATTTTAATAGTTTTATTAGCATCCATATGTATGTTATCTGTAGTAGAACATACATATGGATGTTCTCTGTAGTTATCTGTAGTATTGCTCGTAGGTACCGTTACTAAGTATCTTTCATATAAATGACTTGCATGGGCTCTGCTTGATTGGAACATAAGATCGTACAAGATGGTACTACCAGATGCCACATGGGTGTAATGGTGTAGAAGAAGTTGTATGGAGATATCTTGTATCATTTTAGAATGTGATCATGTAATTAATGAAAGACTGTATTGTCATGTGTATATACACAAGAGGCAGAATTAAGGATGCTCATTCAAATGTAAGTTGGCATTTTCTCTCTCTTTGCATTCTGTGCAATCTTACTACTTTAATATGAGGAGAATAGATTGTTTTAAACTGTAATATAAAGTTCAGGTGAATAATCCTGCACCAATAAATAGTTGATTGATTTATTGATTTATGACGTATCACATATTTAAAATTTTAAAGAAATAATCGTGGAATAAGAGTTCCTGTGGGTTTAACATACATTTCCCCACAAGGCTGTCCCTTTAAAGTAGTAAGTAACATGACCAGAGAAAAGAGATGATGCTATGTGATTCTAAAAGCAGAAGGGATTGAACAGTGAAAAGGTCAAACTCCTCCAGTTTTTAGCCTCCTGTTCTGTGTATTATCAAGTTCCCCCCCTTTCTTTGCTTTCTTATGTCACAAAGACAGTCGGCACATCTGTTGGGGGAGGGCTTAATTTATTACTTCAGAGGAGGAGAAGAGAGAAGTGGTACAAGTCTCTGTTAAGGACAATATTACAGTAGTGATAGACTATTAAAGCAAAACATGATGTCTGTCTACTTTCAAGCAGTATATAGGTCTTCAGTTATCTTGACATTCTGACATTTTTGAAACATCAGCTTTTCATCTTTCACTGAAGGCTGCTTTCTAATGCTATTGGTCTAGCTTTTGGTTGGTTACCTACTTATATCAGAGCTACGGTTGGGTCTTAGTAAACTACTAGATATCACCTCTTGGTATTGATGATCATATTGAGTCTTATTTTTCCCTCAGGCCATTTGTTTTGGATCCTGCAAACCCAACATTTAATGTGTGTGAGAACAGCAATGCTTGGGATGAAGTGGCTCATGTGGCGAGACGGAGCCTCCTTAAACCTCTTTTTAATGGTGTGCAAGCAAAGGAGCCCTGGCTTTTCACAAACAGATGGTAGACAACAACCAGGCGAACGCTTTCTCTGAACTCCTGTCAAATAGACAGGAACTCCTCTTGCCAAGGCATATGAGACAAGTCTGTCAATAGGAATATTCCAATATAAAGAAATGAAAATAAAGAATGGTGGAAGGTGTTTTGTTTTCTCTCTCATCTATTTAACAAACAATTCTTTGTCATTACTTCTGAATGAACTGGAGCAAAGAGGGCAATATTTCACAGCTTCTTTAACTTCCTTCCTTCCCAGCTCACTAGGGCAGCACTGAAATTTCATAAAAGGTTTGAACATTGCTTACTTAAAAAAGGCCCATGGAAAGAACTCACTGGTTACACAGTAAGATGACTATAGCTCCATAACATCTGGCGAAAGACTAGGTTGCAATAGATAAATGCTCGAAGGCTCTACACTAGGCTGTCTCTCAATACATCGTTTATTTCCAGAAGTTATAACCGATCACATATCTTCTGAGTATAAGATGAAGGGGAGGTTGGAAATATAATGAAGAGTAGAGAGAAATTATGCATCCAGACTCTACCCATTGTACGGTTTATGGAGGCACTAACTATTTTATATACAGTGGCAATATAAGTAATTGGGGCTACAGTACAAAGCCCCCCGCCTGAAGGGGAGTTGGAAAGACTGCATTGGTTGGTTCTGGCAGTGGTGGCTACTAACAGGAGAAACAGCATGGTGTATGGGACCAGATTCTCCAAGGTGCTTGAGCATCATCAGCACCTCCCAGGGTTCAGGTTTGTGGTTAAATTACTTCACATTAGCACAGCAGATCATCTGGGATCCAGGATTTGGTGCCTAGTAATTTTTAATTCGGCTTTACTTTGATTTATCTATGGACCGATAACAGCTCACATAATTGAAAAAAAGGTAAGAAAAATTAGTCCAATTATTAGTCCATTTTAAGTGTCCAGCAGGACTGTTTATTTCTTCATTCAAATAAACAAATATAAAACCCAAGTTATTCCAGCACTTTAAACAGCTGCTTGCAAATGGTAAATACGTTAACACTGAAATTCTACCCAGATAGAGTGAGACCAAATCGGAAGATAAATAATTATCAAATGCAAAATAGAGCATGTACTGTTTACTGATGCTATATAAAATGCATTGTACTCTGTGAATCATGATGTTTTGAAAACACATGCTGAATGAAGGCTATTTTTTCCAAAGTGGTACAAACAAACGATTAGATGTTAGTGCTCCGTTGATTATAATTGAATTTGGTCTGAGAGAGTGCGAATACCACACAGTGTGTCTCATGCTGAGCCAGATAAATTAAAAATTCATAGTTTTCCATTACCTTGTATTTGTTTTAATGACATAATTGGCAAGATTTCACTGCCTGAGATTTTGATTTGCATTGGTATAGGTTTCTCAACTTAATATAGTAAAGTCTTGCTGTAAGATGCATTTCTGCTTTTGGCATAGATGCTTTCACTTGAAGGTGCTCTCAGTGGGCAAAAAGTGAGAACTAAAAAACACTTGAAATCACCTTGCTGATACCCAGCACAGATTTCTATTCCAGCTGCTGCTACTTTTGAAGAAGCTGTTTTCTTTTCTATTCTCCTGTGTAAGTTCCTAGTACAATGAGGGAAATAATTAAGAGAAAGTGTTCTTTTTTCTTTTCTTACGACATAACTTCTACCAGACATTTTGGAAACCTGACAAATATTTAATTTTTTTCATTTATTGGGTATGTTATGGTAGTTCCTAGGGGCCATCTGAGAATGGACCCCAACTGTGTTCGACCCTTTACAAATAGACTAAGGCCTTGGTTACACTGGCACTTTATAGTGCTATAAAGCCTCCAGGAGCACTATAACTCCCTACCCGTCCACACTGGCAAGGCACATAGAGTGCTATAAACCCAGTTATACCGGTCCTGGTAATCCTTCCTTCCCTGAGGATTAACAGCTATTGCGTATTGACTGTTCCATATTATCTCCACTGTGAATTGGTATTAACACTTCAAGTGTTTTAAGTGATCTCTGCAGACGCCCCGAGCCATTTAAGGCAATTGACATCTCTTCCCTTTGTTTTGAACTTGGCTGGAGGAATGCGGAAGTATGGTTTCAGAGTTTCTCTCTTAACTTGGCAGATACCGGTAAGCAATGCAAGCTGTGTGACAGAGAAGACTAGCAGGCTTGCTGATCAGCTCTCTGAAGAACGAAAATCCCCTCGCGCTCTCCCTTCACATACACACAGCACGTTCCCCCTCACTTCCCTCGTTTGAAAAGTACGTTGCACCCAGCTGAATGCCCATAATGCACCACTCCCCGTGCTGCTGCAAGTGCCTCAAATGTGGCCACGCTATACCGCTGGCGGGTCTCAGTGTGGACACGCTATAGTGCTATTCCTATAGCTGTATACGAGGACAGATATAACCAAAACAGCTATAAAGATGTAAGTGTAACCATGCCCTAAGATACAGTCACTACACAAAAAAGCTTGAAGACAATCGACATCTTGTCAAGATTCTTTTCTCTGCAGATAAGCTATGTTTTGCTTCACTGTGCTTCCATCACCAGTGGTAAGGCGAATGGTTTTCCAGCAGCAGTTCTATCATTCTCGTTGTACAATTCCTGGTTTCCTCTTTTGCTTCACAGGTGGCTACCTACCTGGACCCTAACTTTACTTTGGATAATAAGAGGAGGCAGTTTTGTTTAAGTATTCATTTCTCTGCATTGAAATACATGACATTTAAAAGTATTAATGGACATATTTTCATAACAGTGGGAGTATGAGATCTGACCTGCACTACTTCCACAAGAAAAAATGCTAATTAAGTTAATTCAGTGAATTGAAAAATAACTCCCAGTTGGATTATTTTGCTTGAGAAAGGATTATAGAATCAGGCTCTGGGTCAGGGGTCGGCAAACTATGGCCTGTGAGACCTTTTAAGCCAGTCCACGAGCTGCATCACGTGGCTCGGTCCTGCTCTGGCTGCGGCACTGGATTGGAGCCATAGCACACAGCTTGGCCCTGCTCTAGCACTCTGGCCTGGGCGTAGGGTTGGGACGCACCACGGGGCTCCTGGAAGCCATGGCATGGCCCCGCCCTGGCTCCTACATGCTCCAATGAGATCTGCAGGGGTGGTGTCTGCGGATGGGGCAGCATGCAGAACTGCCTGGCCATGTCTCTGCATAGGAGCCGGAGAAGGGCCATGCCTCTGCTTCTGAGAGCCACTTGAGTTAAGTGCCACTCAGAGCCTGCACCCCATAATCCCCCTCTGGCTCTCAAAACCCCTCTATTCCAGCCCAGAACACCCTCCTGCACCCCAAACCTCTCCTCAGAGCCTGCACCCCCTCCTTCATCCCAACCCCAATTTTGTGAGCATTCATGGCCTGCCATACAATTTCGATTTCCTGATGAGGCCCTTGGGTCAAAAAGTTTGCCTGCCCTTGCTCTTGGTGGTTAAATGTTAGTTGCAGATCTTAAAAAAACTTATTACAAAATAAGCTACTTTTATAATATGCTAATACCTGACAATCAGTTATTCACACTACATTTTGCATAGTATAGGTAAGTCAATCCATTCTAATATTAGTTGGCTTTTCTTTGCATTTTTGCAATAAGAGAAGTGTAACATTTAAGACACTGAGGTCTAGCTATACTGCAACCACAAGGTGTGATCGCAGCACAGAGAGATTAAAGCTAGCTCAGATACATCTAGCTAGTTCTGGTACCAAAGCATTGAAACTGTGGCCACATGGGTTTCAGCACAGGCTGTACAAGCCCATCCAGACCCCTACTCAGATAGCATGAGTTGAAGCCTGTGTTGCCATGGCTTCACTGCTGTGGTACCCAAACTAGCTTGGGTATGTCTACATGAGCTGCAATCACATTATGATTGCAGTGTAGACCTACCATTAGACGTGTAAGGTCAAAAGTCCTGTACTGGTCTGCAGTTATAAAGGCAGTGAAGCTTTTGCAGAAAAGCTGTTTTTAAATTGTTTTTTAGAGTTTGTGCTACTGGAAGACTCTCTATACTAATATTGAGAAAATAAACTACATGGACTTCAGCAATACGATTTTCTTGCATTGTCCCTAGGAAACCAAAATGGTGTAGAAGAGTGTGGGTGTAATGGGGCTCTATGCATAACCCATAGTCCTTCACAGCACCTGGTACTAGTGATCTCTAGCTTTTTTTATTAGGTCTGAAGGATCTCTGTGACCAAACATTTTCCTCATCTCTGTACTAAGTTCTTTTGGTCAGAAACACTTTGTACTGATCAACACTGTCCATCACTAATCTGCACTAAAGTTTTCTGCAGCAATATTCCATTGAAGTTAGATGAGTGGTATATTAAAGCTATCACTTAATAGACCAAAGGGGACAGTGTTTTTGTGTTGAGCTGAAAAATATTTTCTTTCAAACATGTGACTTCGACTCCTCTAATGAATACACACAACAGCAAATGGCTACTTCCATGTGTAGCCTAACTACCAAGGGTTAGTATGTTACAGTTCAGTGTTATACTCCTACTTCAGGGCAGCAGGGCTGTGCTAGTGATAGCCACTTAGAGCCAGGTCCATTTGATCATCATGGGAGAACGAGGTAACTTGGTCACTGTAGATCTGGCTTAGTGCTAAACTCAGTATTTCCTTCCTTTCTTTGTAAAACCGCAATTCTTGTCCCGCTTTCCTGGCTTCCTCCAGCTCTCTCAATGCCACTTGTAGCTCTTGGGAAATAATTCCTGGAGATTCTTGCTCCTTCATAATCCAGTCCAGGGCCATATGACTTCTCATCCTTTCATCTAAGGAATACTGGGAATAATAGGAAATTACTTCCTATTACCCAAGAAATTCACAAAAGAAATAAGTTATTAACAAAGAAATTCTCCTTTTTTAGTCAAATAGGCTCTAGTACAGGGATCTCAAACTCAAATCACCACAAGGCCCACATGAGGACTATTACATTGGCCCAGGGGCTGTATCACTGACACCTTTTCACATAAAGGTACAAAAATCCTGCCCTGCCCCTGCCTCTATTTCAACCCCTTCTCCAAAGTCCCCACCCCAACTCCATCCCCTCCTTGTCCCTATTCCAACCCCTTCCCCAAATCCTTGCCCCGCCTCTTCTCTGCCACCTCCCTTAAGTGTGCATCTCCCCACTCCTCCCCCTTCTCCTGGAAAGTGCCAAGTGCTGCTGCAGCAGGAAGCGCCTGGAGGAAGGCAGAGCAGCAGGGACACAGCGTGCGGGGCAGGAGGGGCAGCGGGGGAGGGGAGCTTGGTGGCTGAAGGAAATAACTCTGCGGGCTGTGTGTTTGAGACCTCCTGCTCTAGCAGAACTACTTAGCTTCTGTTCTGGAATTTTAGCCAATGTAATATTCCAGAGTATATCAGCCCATTTGTATCTTTCAAACACAACTAGCTAAAAGAAGCTAATGTGATCATAAATCTAATGATGAAAAATTTAACATCCTAATCTTAATTTTAAATTAGGACATTTAATATAATCGTGAATTTTTTAAAACAATCCTGATTTTGCTAACATGCCATTTAGATTTTGAAGGACTTCTTATGCAAGCAAAATAGTATTTTACATTATATTGCATCATTCGTTATGAAGACTCTCAAAGCTCTTTACAAATATAGGTCTCAACCCTGCAAAGATTTATGTGTATGCTCAACTTTATGGGCACGCACTTCTTAACTGGAGTGAGGGGTGGGGGTGGGGATTGGGGTAACGAGAGAGTAGGGTGACCAGACGTCCCGATTTTAGGGGACTTGTCCCGTGTCCCGACCTTGCATTGGTCGGGACGCCCTTTGTCCCGATATTCGGGACCAAGGGAAGTTCCAGGACGCAGGCACCAGCAGGCAGGCGCCGGCGCGCCGCTCACTGCTGCTCTGCCTGCCGAGGCAGCTCTGGCAGGAGCTTGCAAATTGGCCCCAGGCGGGCACAGAGCCAGGCACATGCTGCGGGGGCGGCGCTTGCAAAGAGTCCCCGGCGTTGCCCCCCCGCCCACGACGTAAGCACTGCCTTCGCCTGTGCCTGGCCCGGAGCGGTAGGCTGCACCTGGAGCTGGGAGTGGGTCAGAGGAGTTTGAGCGGAACAGGAGGGCGGGGGCTGTGTGGCCGCTGACCCGCAACGGGGGGGGGGGGGGGGAGGCTGTGCCCGGCCCCTGAGGGCCCTACGTCCGGCCCCGGAGGGCCCTGCGTCCGGCCCCGGAGGGCCCTGCCCGCCAATCCGCGGCGGGAGAGGGGGTGTTGCCTAGAACCAGAGCCACGTGGGAGCCCTGTGCTGCTGACCCAGGGCAGAGGGGGAGCTCCACCCGGAGCCTGGGGGGGGGGGGTTCAAGAGGAGCCAGGTGTCCAGTGGGGTGGGGAGCCTATGGCTCCCCCTCCCCCTCATGTGTCCCGATATTTAGCCGTTGTCATCTGGTCACCCTATGAGAGAGCGAGCGTGAGAGTGTACTTATGTGAAAAGCTAAACACACAAATACATTTTGGTAGGATTGGTGCCTATGTGTGTAGTCACCTACAAATAGATACGGCTCTGTACTTGTGAATGATCTTTTCAGATCAGGGTCTGAAACAGATATACAGACTCTGCATCGAGATCACATCAACCACCACTGAAATCCAGCCCTATGTGGGATGACACATAGCAACTGTGACACAGTGCATAGCATTGCATGAGCACTATATTTTTAGAAAAGAAAATCAGAACACCTCGAGGTGCAGTGATTGATCCACGGATGGCCGAATTAGCAGGTCTTGTGAAGACCCGCTAAATTGACCGTCGAGTGCTCTCCCATCAACTCCATCATAACAAGAAGCGTAAGGTAACTTGACGGAAGACCCGTCGACCCAATGCAGGAATATTCGATCTAAAGTGAATAACGTAAATAATGTAGCTGGAGTCGCATCACTAGGTAGATTTAGCTCATAGAGAAGACCTGCCCTCTATCACTTGTGAATCCAGAAGGAATGTTGTAAAGTAGAAAGTATAATTGTGAATCAAAACTTTTAAGGTTCTTCATAGCACAGTTAATATTTGCAAGTACACTTATTGAAAAGTAACTTTTTTAACAGATGCCTGAAAGTGGGTTTTTTTCCCCTTTGGACAAAATATTCTATAGAGCGCATTCATTATCTTTAAGATGTAACCATTCAACCTGATACACTTCCAAGTATTTTCACGAAAACAGAAGATGAGAATAAGAAGTTTAGACTATAGTTTATTTCAGTAAATTTTCTGAAATTTATTTCAGTGAATTTATTTTCCATCTTTGTCAATTGTTAACTAGATAACAAATGGGAACAGACAAATGCCAGGTGCAGAAATCTGTTCAAGAACTTTACTTTTCAATGGGCAATTTTGTTTAGTCAGTTTCACTTTCTTGGTGCTGCAGGATTTGGATTTCAAGCACTGCAGGAGAAGGTGTTTTGTTGAAAAAGAACATTTGTAATAAAAAAAAAAAGCCATGAAAATATTTTTATTTATAGATGTTACAATATGTACTTGGGAACCAAATGTAAATGGTGCATCAATATAAATTATACTTTTGGACTTAAAATGGGAAGCATAAACACAAACTTTAAAT
Source organism: Sternotherus odoratus (assembly GCA_032164245.1). Taxonomy (NCBI): domain Eukaryota; kingdom Metazoa; phylum Chordata; order Testudines; family Kinosternidae; genus Sternotherus; species Sternotherus odoratus. Next base: position 57,333,913 of record JAVMKO010000007.1, on the reverse strand, counting down.
AATTGAAGAAGAAGAAGAATTAAAACAAAGGAAGCTAATAGTTCTGCCTAACTTTGTTTTCTTTTACCTTAGTTGTATCAAAATAGACTGGTCATCAGAAGAGATGATTTAGAAAAGTAATTTCTTCCACTGTCACCTCTGCACAAATTTGTTTTTGCTTCTCTGAATCCCTTGATCGCAGTTCCTGGTTATATAAACCAGTCACACAGTGGGAGCTTATTGTAATGTCTTACCTGACGGGAGCACTTTGTTTCACGTAGGGCTTTAAGGCTTCCATTCCAATGCAACAGCTGAAAGACTATCATCAGCTCCTGCGGAATGAAAGCACATTGATTAGCGATGGAAATCTTCAAAAGCAGAACCTTTGCTCTTTTAAGACCAGTAAAATAGTGTAGATTTGGTGTCCATAAAGAAACAAAATTGACCCTAATCATATTAAAGGGTGTAATGCATTAATGAAAGGCATATGGACATGCAGCTGGAAGTTAGACATTCCATGGCCCTTTTCAAAGAGAATAGGCAATAACCCCTGTGTCCTGGACAATATTCCCATTCTCAATTGTATAGTGTTAGGCTTGATCCCGTAATGTGTTGAGCATCTCTTGTTAGGTTAGTCACAGGTTTGAGGGCACTCACGACCCACAAGAAGCACCCAGCATCTTGAGGGATCAGCCCCATAAAACCAACAGCATATGTGAACTATTGTTGAAAGTACCATAGAATATCTTTGTTTTGCTACATAGTGATTGCATGACAACTTTAATTATTTACTTTGTACAGTAAACCCTCGATTTAACGGACCCCGATTTAACGGACTTCGGATGCAACGGACAAAATTTCCGATGCATCCGAAATCCGTTTTGGGGGCTGCCGGCTCCCGCCCCAGGGAGCCGGCTGGGTTGACAGCTCCCGCCCGGCTCCCCGCAGCGGGGACCCCTGCGGGAGCTGTCAACCCCCGCCCCCCGCCCCCCGCTCGGCTCCCCGCAGCGGGAAGCCGGGCGGGGGGGGTTGACAGCTCCCGCCGGGCTTCCCGCTGGGGGGAGCCGGGCGGGAGCTGTCAACCCCCCGCCCAGCTCCCCAGAACAGGGAGCCGGGCGGGGGGGGGGGGGTTTGAGAGCCTCCACTCGGCTCCCCGCAGCTGGAAGCCGGGCGGGAGCTCTCAACCCCCCCCGCCCGGCTCCCCGCAGCGGGAAGCCGGGCGGGGGGGGAGGGTTGAGAGCTCCCGCCCGGCTCCCCGCTGGGGGGAGCCGAGCGGGAGCTGTCAACCCCCCCGCCCGGCTCCCCGCAATGGGGAGCCGGGCGGGGGGGGGGGTCGTTTGAGAGCCCCCGCTCGGCTCCCCGCAGCGGGAAGCCGGGCGGGGGGGGTTTGACAGCTCCCGCCGGGCTTCCCGCTGGGGGGAGCCGGGCGGGAGCTGTCAACCCCCCCGCCCGGCTCCCCGAAACGGGGAGCCGGGTGGTGGGGGGGTTTGAGAGCTCCCGCCCGGCTCCCCGCTGGGGGGAGCCGAGCGGGAGCTGTCAACCCTCTCGCCCAGCTCCCCGAAACGGGGAGCCGGGCAGGGGGGGGGGGGGTGTTGAGAGCCTCCGCTCGGCTCCCCGCAGCGGGAAGCCGGGCGGGGGGTTTGACAGCTCCCGCCGGGCTTCCCGATGGGGGGAGCCGGGCGGGAGCTGTCAACCCCCCCCGCCCGGTTCCCCGCAACGGGGAGTCGGGGGGGAGGGGGGAGGGGTTGAGAGCTCCCGCCTGGCTCCCCGCTGGGGGGAGCCGAGCGGGAGCTGTCAACCCCCCCGCCCGGCTCCCCGCAGCGGGGAGCCGGGCGGGGGGAGGGGGTGGGGTGGGCTGACTCACGGCTGGCTCCATATAATGGACTAATTCGGGCGGGGGGGTGTCCGTTGTCACCCGAAAGTCCGTTATTTAATGATTTTAAAAAATTATTAAATAACGGACTTTCGGTTTTAACGGACACCCCCCCGCCCGAATTAGTCCGTTATATCGAGGTTTCACTGTACTGAGATACTTCTAGTATGGAAGGCACCACATAAAACCAAATTTTGTTCAGCGTGTGAAATTAACCTAACCCCTTCCATTACACCAAACTGAAGCAGTATTGTATTAGCACTAACAGACATATAGCAGTAGTCTGAAAGTTCTTTGAATTCAACCGTTATCTTCTCATATAAATAGCTATGTAACTAACAATGATACATTTTCTGGTGTAGGCAAAAGTGGATCACCATGTCCAAGTTTAATACTGGTCTCTAATAAACTTCTGTTGAGGGACACCAGTTTTTAAACAGATGCCTTCCCCAATCTAATTATCGCTGATTATCAGAGTAAAATGGAATAGAAACTTGGTAAATTCCCAATTTTTATAGCGAAACAAGAATAAATATTGCACCAGTAAAAATAAATGGATTTAAAATTGCAGCCTGGTTTACATGCTTTAACAGGGCAAAAGCTACACTGTATACATTTGCACTCAAGTCATTGTCTCAGTATTTACTACATTTGGAGTACCAATGAGAAAAATAGCCCCTCTCAGCGTCCCACATTCCATGCAAAGCGTAGAGAACTTTACTTCTAAATACTGTTCCTTTTACAAAGCTGCTCAATTAGATTAATTAATTTTAAAAACTTTGTTTTGTAAACTTTTCCCTAAAACATAAGGTCAGCTATTTCTTTTAGATTTGTGCCTTAGAGTGCACATTTTACTACTAATTTTATTACCTAGGTTTTACAGATGGAGAAAGTTAGCAGGCATGTTAAATGATCTGTGCTAAAGGCCTCAGAGAGAGTTAGCTCCAGGGTGCATGCAGGACTTCTGTAAAATCTATCTGTACTGGTGCCTGGAACATATTTAGCAAACACTCAGACGTGTTTATCATGAGAGAAGAGACAGCACTTTTTATTGGCTTTGAGTGCCCTGCCCATAGTAAACATTAGATTTAGATTGATGGATGAGATAAAGAAAATCCTGCCTTAACTGGGAGCCCAGCTTTACCTCGATGCCACAGGAAATGATGAACTGGAAATGACTTTTTACCAGATATGTTATGACCTAAACCTTTGCCCTTCAAGAATCTGTCTTAATCCTATCCAACTCCTGACCTCTCATGGGAAGACAGGCCCACCTTACCTAGTGAGGAAAACCAACAGGATTTGATGGATAGGGCAGGATTCTTAAACCAGAGCCTAATGAGTATCCCCTCATCCCTTAAAAAAAATATGAAGAAACACAGCTAAATGCAAGAAAATGGGCAAAATATAAACGGAAGAGAGAGTGAGGTTTAAAAATGTGTGATGAGACCTGTTAAAAGGGAAATAAAGGATCTTTAAAAAAAGAGATGTTAAAATCTAAATCTTAACCAAAACCACCCCAGTATTTTTTCTCACATAAACAATTTGAAAGGGGCTTAACAAAGCCTCTGTTACTAGACTCAAAACCCTCCTTCACTAGAGGGACATAGTATGTGGCCTCAAACCTGTAAGGCCAGCAGGTAGCACCAGCCCTTTGGAAATGAGAGAGAACTGTAACTAAAAGCATGAGAAAAGCTAAAATGAAAAAAGAGAGGCTTTAAAAGAGCTAGTTTTAAGGAAAAGGGGACATTTGTAAACACAAGTGTTAGCGAAAAACACTGCATGCTTTTACCACATGCATAATTGGTGAGAAATTTGTAAAAGATGTAGATATTTATAATGATACTTTCCAATAATCTGTTAAGTGATATTTTTATTACACATTTATTGTTAAAAAGCAAACATTAAGATTTTTATTTAAAGAATTGTTGATAACCTTCTACAGGTACTGGAAGAGAGGGAGCAAACACAAATGGGAATTCAGAAGAACTGAGCCCTTATAGGTTCTGAATCCCTCTAGATATTCACATTGTTATTGCAATAGGCCTGTCAATAACTTTGAAAAGTCAGTTCATCCCATCTGAAGCCTCTTTTCTCAATTGTTAATCTTAATACATGCAATAAATCATTCCATTTCTCTTTATTTTTTTATTTGAATTGGTATCCTCCCTTTGCTCATCCATCAACCCAGATCTGAAGTTTACTATCAGCAGAATACAGCTCAGCCCACCTGCTTAGGCTGCTCAAAATCATCTTGTTCAAAATGCATATCTCGCCGTTAACAGTGAGATTGTGCCACCTCATTTGGGTAGCCATTTCCCCTGTCCACTAATTTGATTCCGATCTTTACATTGCGTATGTATTTGCTTGCCCCAGTTAGACAAATTTGAATGTACATAGGAGGAATGCTTGAGCTAGTCTCGATTCCTAAACATTGTCATTAAAAAAAAAAATCCCAAATCTAAATTAGGGTCAAGTTGTGACTCACATGCACAACTTAATCTATTTCTCATCAGAAGCAAATACTTCATTAAATGAAAATTTGAAAAATAGGTGGGTCATATTTAAAAACCTCATCCCATAAACCTGTTTCTTTCGTAGAGGTCTCTATATTGAAACCTACATAAAGGAAATTTCTTGGCTATTTAGAATGATATAAACAAACACATCTGCCTGGAGATTGTATAAATTCTCCAATATATTAAATGCTCACAGGCATGAATCAGGGGCAACAGCTCTCTGACTGGATTATAACCTTGAAAAGACTAGTTGACAAAGTACAAGACAATCACCATTCCTTCCAATTATCAGGCATTAAAACCAGAATATTCTTCTCTGTATACACTACTTTACACAGCATTTAGTTATTCATGGTAAAATCAAATTTAATGTGCAGTCCTGGACTTCAGACTTCCCTGTAAGTGCTAAAACATTAGAACACTTGCATTGTCTTTAGGTTATATCTAATCGGTATAAGAATGCATATTGCAAATAGAGACTATTACTGTTAATTGAAATGCTGATTATTGCAGAGGCCTATCATATTTTTGATTAGTTCCCATGGCATATTCTCCAATCATGCAGATTAAGACAACTGCTACTTTTAATGAGAGACAAGAACATAGTCATTTTTAAAAAATTCAGCTGGATAATTGCTGTCAGCATTTATCAAGTACTGAATATGAGCATAGCACTATGGAGGATATGAACAGGCAAATCAGAAGATACACACACCAACATTCTGGATAGAAGGAGGTTGGCAGCAGAGGAGTAGGAGAAGAAGAGAGGTGGGCCTCTTCTATAATAGCCATGATCACATGATGTTGCCATTTTATGGTAATTGGTATTTGTTTTATGGCTTTTAGTCACTCAAATTTGAAGTGTGATCTTCATTTACCTTTCCCCATTGTTGCCATGCAGTCCTGAGTCCTCATGTGAAATGCATCTACTTCTATTTGACACACACAGACTTGTACATGAGTTGAGTTTTTCAAAAGCATTTTTCCAACAAATATTCAAATAGCAATCAAATATTAAGTTTAATCCTGGAAAAACCTGTTAAGTGGTGAAGTCCTGCTAGTTACTGCATGATTATTGCCTGTTCCATATGTAGTAATATTTTGTGAGGTCTATTTTGACATGAGGTCAAGTTGTGTGAGTCTACCAAAAAAGTACTAATGTCAAGAGGAAGAAGTAGGCCTTTTATGTTTAAGATATTTATCAATCCAACCTGCTGGCCGGATGATCTTTAACATGGTGTGATGTACCTTGGTGACAACTGGATATCAAAGATCTTGGATTCATGAGCAGCAGGCTGCATCCCAGCCTAAAAAGCCCTTTGAGGTGGTCTGTAAGGCTGTTTCCTGCTTGGAGAGATTCATACTTTACTGGCCACTTACTTCATTCTACAGCAACATATGTCTTTCTGACCAAAGTTCTTTTTTTCAGGTTCAGCTGCTCTTTGCTTCTTTACAAAAGACATAACATCTTCCTTTTTTAGCTATCATGAGCTGGATGAAATAAAGACATACAGCATGTCCATGAAGAAAAACAAATAACCGAGCCTGAAGAGATTCTGCTCCAAAGCACAGAACAAGGCAATCAGCCAGGTGGACAGAGGGTCCAACAGTTCCCACTTGACATCAGCCAGCCTACCTAAAACATTGTTATCAGACTTAACTAGTCAAAAGTGAATAAATCAGGAAGCACAATTTTATATCCTTGTACCTGAAATTCTAACATCGTTTTCCCCATGTTTGACTCCAACATATAATGATAGGCCCCGATGCTCGTGCTTGGGTCATCAGCATCACTTAATCTACCCTTGGGAAGGAAAGGAGAGAGAGAGATTAGTATTGGGATGTTTAGTTATATATATTCTACATTTTAATAATTTATTAAAATAATTCAGAAGAACTGAGCCTTTATAGGTTCTGTTGAACCATCTGTTATGCCCCTCCCTCCCTTTCCTGATAAACTACTTGGAAGTGCAGATAGGTGAATCACAGCTACATTGACATGATCCTTTGTGATGCCAACCCTTTCCAGCACCATCAAGGAATACTGAAAGTGCTGTGACAACTAGTAACTTGTAGTTTATTTCTAGTTAAATATTGATCTTCCGAACAGGAAACCTTGTTCATCCTTAAGAGCTTTGCCAGTCTTCCTGGAGTGATGCTGAATGAGGATTCCAACGATCATATTATCATTGGGAGTGGGGATATAGGGGGTGAAAAAGACTAACTAGAGATGGTTGAATCTCTAAAGGCTTGTGTTTGTATAAGCATCCAGAAGCTTAGATGCTTGCTCCATATGCTGAGCCATACCCACCCACAGGCCCTATGCCCTTTTGTAGTTCCAATCATATTTCCAGTGACATGTCTGGGAGCCATTCCCACACAAAATAGGTCTGATATTGAGTAGAAGCCCTGAGACCTGTTAGTTCCTCCAATACTAGGTTTCTTTTTTCCCCACCTATCCAGGCAGCCCACTGCCCTCATTCATTCACACTTGGCTAATTGGCTCACTCACTTCCTTCTGTAAGGCCTTCCCACTGACTTGGTGTTTCATGTTAGCACAAGTGCCCTTTGAGTCATTTCAGTCTGTGCACACTAGAATTAAAGGCCAGTGTGCAATTCCCCCTTCCATTCAGAAAATATCATTCTTCAGATCTGTGGAAGATCAAGTCAACTCGCTGTTTCCACAAAGAAGCAGGAGGAAGGAGCAGTCTAATCATCCAAACCTGTAAAATTAGAGAAGGACAGAAGCATTTGGTCTGCTTCAGATTAAAAAAAGAGCACACAGTAGGGATTAGTAGCAAGATGCTGGGTCTCACTCCCTGCTCCCACCAAAAAACCTGCCACTCATAGAAGTAAGTGTGTGGTGGGAGAAAGGGCTAATCTGGGACTTCCAGTATCTCCCCTAAAAGAGATGAAGGTCATATATTTGACCATTTCAGAACTCTTTCAATAAAGGTTTCTTCTAGGTGTAAATTGTGGGAGGAGGGAATGGATCTTAAATTTGTCCATACCTATTTACCCTCCTTTCCTTTCCTTCTCCTCCTGCACACTCCGGTACAGAAGGTGTCTGTCATTTATGTTAATCTTGTGTTGGTCTGTTCAGGCTTCTAGTGTCAAACTGATGGACTTGTATTCTTTATTGTTCTGCTTAATGTTTCTTTTTCTCTTTCCAGGTGGTGTCCATGTTGTATCTTGATGTGGAAGTTGAGTTGGTGTCATCTTAAAGCATGTCCATTATTATCATCTTACCAGGTTTGATGCTTCAGGTTGATTTGCTCTTGCAATTTTTTAAATCTTGCAATCTTTCCAATGAACTCTGAAGATCTTTGGAATCTTCAGGCATTTGGAATTAGTTGATCTTATCAATTTCTGTTGTAGATTTCTATGACTCTGTTCCACAAAAGAGGACAGAGATAATGCTGATGTTAAAAATTCATATTTTTGTGTCATTGCCGATCATGCTACTTTTCCAAATCTTTTCAAGTTTATAACAGGTTTTTTTCTGTTTTTTATATTTGTTGCTTAGCATTTTGCATGGTATCACCTCCATAGCACATATCACCCCCTAACTAGGCAAAATGACTTATTTCTTCTCATACTTTTCCATCTACTCTGACAGTTGCTTTTGGAACAATAATAGCCATGTATTTTGTCTTCCCCTTTTTGATGAACAAACCAACATGTTTGGCTATGTCTGCAACATGCTGGGTCTTCCATTAAATATGTTGGACTAAGCAGTACAATGTCATCAGCAAAACCAAGGGCATCAAATTGCACGTTGTCATTTATCCATAAAATTTCTTGATTGCTTTCGGTGGTTACTTTCCTCATGACATATTCAATGACCAGTAGAAACACCATTGTCATGCTCCAGTTGTAACTGCAGACCATTGACTGATGTAATCACTATCTCTAACTGTGCATTTTATTGGTTTTGATTATTCAAATTATTTTTTCTGATATTCTGTACTATTCCATAATTTTCCAAAGAGAGTCTTTGCATGCACTGTCAAAAGCCGCCTGGAATTCTACAACATTTATCACAAAAGATGCTTACCATGTCATACTTTGTTGTATAATATGTCTGAGAACAACAATATGGTCTTCAAGGGATATAAATGGTCTAAAATCTGCCTGTTCCTCTGTAAATTGAAGATCCATTTGTTTCTTGATATGTTTCAGGGTGATGTTGTACATGTTTTTACCAGGCTCTGAGTATGTTACTGCGTGATTTCTCTACTTATTGCAGTTAGTAAGTTCACCCTTTTCTGGCAATTTTACTATGAGACCTCTGGTGTTTTTTTTTTCTTCACTTCATATTCTATCTAAGAACCAAAAGAAAGTCTGGAGGGCTGTTTCATCACTTGTTTTAAGCATCTCTCAAATAATGTTATCCTTTCTAGTTGTTTTCCCATTTTTATATTCTTCTTGCCACTTGCCTGTCTCTTCACATCTCAGCATTCATGAGTTTTTGCTTTACACTTCTCTTTTCCTCTGCTGCCCAAATAACATCAGTAATCCATTGTTTCCTTTTAGATTTATTGTTACTAAGGTGGGCTTTGTACTTTTTAGATATCACTCTGACATTTTCCCACAAAGCATCAATGTCTTGGTTTTCTTCAGTTCTCCATTAGAACACTGAACATGTCTTTCAATTCAGATTGAAAAGCACTTTTTTAAAAAATGCCTGGTTCTTTTAATTGTGCACTGCTAATGCATGGTCTTTTAACCTTCTTCAGGCTCTTTAACTTGATCTTCAATTTAGTAATATAAAGGTTATGATTATGGTTACTGTCAACTTCTGCTCTCTCATATGCACATCCGCCAATGACTTGTGAAGCTTTCTTGAAATGCAGAAGTGATCTGTGTTTTTGTAGTAGCATTTGGGGAGTTCCATGTCACTTCATAGAATTTTTTAGGAAGGAATAATTGTTCCAGCTATCATTAGGTTGTTCATGCAGGAAATTTCTACTAATTGTTCACTATTTTGATTCATGTCCAACCCCTGCCACACTTGCCCATAACTTTATCAAACCAATCATTGTGATTTCCAACCTTTGTGTTAAAATCACCCATTGTCACTATATCATATTTTGAGACCTCGTTTAACACATCCTGTAACAAATTTTAAAAAGTATCTTTAATTATCTAGCTTTTCGTTGATTGGTACGTAGGTTTGTATGATTGTTAGTTTAAAGAGTCTAGTCTGAAATTAAGCTTTAATAATTATTTCATTGACTGATTCCTACTCAGGGCTCCTACCAAATAATCCATAACTCATGGTAGGCTCCCCTCAGCCTACCCCTGGGACTCAACTCATTTTGAGTCCTACTCCCTCCCCCCTCTTAAGGGGACAAAGGAGTCACAAGACTGGGGACCTCAGTCTGTGAAAGTCAGAAGGTCTCATCCTATTACATGAGCCCAAGAGCAGTCAGCAAAATCTCAGGTCTTTTATCTTTGGGAACTATTCATTGTACCCTTTTAACCACACTGGAAACCAGCCACAGGACTAGCCAGTGACTAGTTTGATCACATTCCCCACAACCAAACCACTTGGTATCACAACTGCTGCCCCCATCCATTCTTACATATTCTGGTGCCGGTCTCTGACAAATGTTCACCATCATCCCTGAAAAATTCAGGCTGATTGGAACAGGCATCTTCATGTGTGACACTCTGTACCTCAAAATAATACCTGTAACCCCCAAATTCACCACTGTGGTATGATTATGATATATTTTATGCCTTGTGCAGTATCATTTTAAAAGTCTTGATCTGTTGAACATTAATAGCCTACTGGATTGCATGTGAAGTTATTAAGTATTGCTATATGTATTACTGAAATACATAGGCTCCTTAGAGCAGGGAGAGAAGCCAGTTCAAGTTACACATCCTTCTCTTCAAATCACTTCTGAATAAATCTGAGTCAGTAGTAGTTCAGAAATACAGAGTGTTTCATGTTGATGCATATTGCCCTCTACTTGCTCTTCACTGTCTCAGTGATCCATTGATATGAAACTCTACCTCCTGTCCACTTTCCTGACTCTGCAGGACTGCTGCCCATTCAGCTGAACATTAAGGTTTACTTAGTTGAGCTGATCCACCAAAAATGTCAGTTAAATTAGTCCAGTCTACCGGCAGGCATTTACAAGACTTATCACCCTGTGGTACCTATGTGCTGATTGTTCACACTTGTGGGAGTCCCAGACATTATCTCTGTGATAATGAGGGCATATTGATGGACCTATAGTGACACAAGCCATAATTAAGCAAATACTTTTTCAATGGACCCCTGGAGTAGCATGAAATAGCTAGATAAGGAAGTGGGTAAATTCCCCATAAATTTGAATTTCTTTATTTTCTTTTTGGAAACCTAAAAAAGGAGCATCTGAGTGAACTACTTTTGATAAATTCCCTCTCATAACTAGGTGTTCAGTGGCAGCTGTGCAGAGTTGAACAGATCCCTACTCAAGATAGTTCCTCTAACTGAACTGCCAGCAAATTTATAGCTTTTGAATGCTGTAACATTAACACACTGCAGTTGAAATATTTATGCTGGCTTTTAAATATCCCTGAGGAAATCCACGCTGAAGTCTGCAAAGCATATACCCTTTTACCTTCAAAATTTCCATAAAAAAAGATGGATTACCTTAAATTGAACCTCTCTTTAAATTTCATGTGTAAATAAATCATGCCACATTTTTCCTAACTGACATGGATTTTTGTTCCTCCAAAATGTATGAGATTCAAAATATTGGGAAAGAAAGCTCTCCTTTCATCCACAGACCAGATAGAGACCAGGCCTCCTTACATTGCTCTATCAGTTCACCTAAATTATAGCAACTCCTCTTCCCTTCTCCCCATCCATCCCATAAAGGAGAATGCGATTTTCAGCTAGTGAAGGAAAAACTTCAGCTAGTGTGCCTCCCTAAAAGCTGTTAACAGTGTTTCTAAACTATTTTAAATCCACTCCACATTTGTTATCAGAAACTTCTGAAAAGATGGAAAGAATTCAACAAACCCTTCATAAATCCAGGACATAAGTCTATACGTGAGCCTGCACTTTCATTTATATAGATTTCCTACATCCCACATTGATTTTAGCCACATGGCACAAGTCTGAACTAGAAATCGAGTCTTGTTTGTTCTGTTTTGTTTTCTAATTATAACTCCAAAGTCTGTTTGGCTAATCTTTACTATGACAATAGTGGGAAAAACCAAGCCCTCATGATGGTTTATTAGTCAGTCGGGGACAAGTAGAAGTGATAAGCCAGAGTTAATGGGAGTTAGTATGGGTATTGAGAAATTGTTCCTTGAAACTACTTAGGAAAGTTTACAATTGAATTATGTTTTCGCACTCATATTTACTTGTGTATGGTAATTTAAGAAGAAAACAGATTTGGTCGATCTTTTCAAAGCAATGCAGGAAATTTAGCCATACACCTTCCACTAATTGAGAGGATGGTGCAAGACAGTTCTCAAACAATGTTTCAAAATATCTAAAGTATTCATTAGAACTATTAGGACCCGCTCCTTGAAGGTGCTGAGAACAATCAACTTCCATTAACTCAATAGTGTGGGAGGGGATACTGAAGCTGAGCTCATCCATTACTTGTTACATAAACAGATTGTCCAGGTATAACTAATTTTACGTTTATATCAGCCTTATATAAATATAGATGGGTTTTATTTATATCAGTTTATAATTTGTTTAGCTAGTGATATGAATCATTCCTATAAGCTATGTATATAATGTGTTAGACATTTGTTAAACTTCACCCAATATTGAAATACATGCATCTCTGGCTGGTGGAAAATTGTAGCTGAAAACAGTGCACAGTACCACAAATTTCCAATTTTCATACTTTACATTAGATAATTAAAAATGAAACTGTAATTTTCCCCCCTCCCCCATGCCCCCAGACACTTGGGAAGAAGGAAAATACAGATCTTGGGTGAGATCCTCAGTTGCCATACATCAACAAAGCTCTGTTGATGTACAGCAGCACAGCTCCAGTGATATCACCTAAATATCTGTCTCCTTGCTCTTAGAGTATAAACTCTCCAGGGCGGGAACCATGTACCCCTCCCACCTGTGTTTGTGCAGTGCTTAGCACAACTGGGCTCTGATCTTGACTGGGCCTCCCGGGCAGTACATTTAAATAAATATTGAATAATATGTTTATTATTATTATAATATTGAATAATACGTTTAGTCTTCTGTTATCAGATTGTTTTTTTTATTTCAAACTTGGATATAAACAGCACACAGATGATTTTCACTTGTCGTCCCACACAATTGACAGCAATGCAGGTGTTCCATCTATTGTAGTTGATTCAGTTTTGGTATTTAATGACAAAGGTTCCTTCCCTCACCCATTTCCCCACCAGAGTAAATATAATGTTAAGGAATAAACCACTGAAATAGAGATACATGGAAATAAATTAAGGACCTGGAAGTAAATGCCCCTACAGATTATATAAGCAAATTAAAGTCCCTGAGTTCCAGAGCCTGCATCTGATTTTTAAGTGTTTAATAAAAAGTTAACAGATTATGAATGAAGACACAGTTGCATAGGATCAAATATTAATCCGATTGAAGTAGTTTCCTCAATTGGCAACAAATTTTAAGTACACAGCTGACAACTCGAGAAACATAGCTTGGTACTTACACTGGTTGAGGAAACAGCTTCTTGAATGCTTTCCATAATGAATTCCTTTGTGATCTTGCGACAGGGCAATTCATTGAATAGAGAGTTGATCAGAGCCACTTTTGCAGCATCTCGTCTCGCCTCAGCTCTGCTTAAGCAGCACTGAAATTGCACATTAACACAGAGGGAATTACAGACCTCAGGAAAATGACTCTAGTTCACCATAGGGGTATTTTTGTCTTAATACAACAGAGAGCCCTTTCAAGCCCAAATGAAAAATCGTATTTCTACACAGACATTGGCCAATGTTCTTTTATCGGTAAAGCTGGTTGACTTCTCACAGAAGAATATTTTTACTGAAAAATTGCCTTTTCTCCAAAATGAAACTTTTTACTAAATTGTCAATATTATCAAAAAGTTAATTTTTTTTGCAAAATTCTGTGATACTTTTACTGATTTTTTATTGAAATAATTATTGAAATCTATGAATTTTTTCATTGACTGCAACCCTTATTTTCACTGAAAACCAAGTTTCTGGTAAATGAAAAAAAATTAAAAATAAAATCATGGGTAAAAATTAACAGAGACATTCATTAAAAATAGTCAATTTAAGCAAAGAAATGAGAAAAGACCCTGAATTTCTTGGTGAAATTGTTTTCCCATTTTTGACCAGCTCTGCTAATCAGTATTATCTAAACATTCTATGAATGCGGTTTTCAAAGGAGCCAGAGAGCAAGGCTCCCAGCTTCCATTGACTTTCCCTTCATTAGACACCTTTATAAATCCAGGCTCAAGTTAATTTCCTCTATTCTAGTCATAGTGTGAGAAAATCTTATTAGCACTTTCAAGCACCATGCTTGCTATCCCACCAAAAACACATTGTAAATAGAAATTAATACAAAAGGGACCTCTTCAGTTTATTCATTTATCCCATACTAGGAGTTCTGCTGAAGTGTGTCTCATATAGGCAACTTGGCTAGAATGTAATAATTTTTAGATATGTCAGTAATTAGATACCTTCATTTTTTACCCTGCATATGACCCACTAGTCACCCTTTGGAGATTGTCCAATTACAGCAACACACACATTTAAATGATTCTTCCATCAGCTTTCCTCAGATACTGAATTATTTAAAGCCTGATCCCAAGCCCACTGAAGTCAGCTGTAGTCTTTCCATTTACTTTAATTGGCTGTGGATGAAACCCTTGGTATAGATGTATGAGTACAGATGTGCAGTGGGAGACTTGGGCACCTGTGAACATGATGATTATTTCTGTCCTCTCTACAAGCCAGGAAAATATTCACCAAAACCAAATAATTGTGATGTTTTGATGTTTCAAAAGCTTATCTTTTTAAATGACTAAACTTAATGTTTAGATTCAAAGAAAACCATTTTTCTTTCTTTTTACAAAAATTCCATTCTTAGAATATCTGCTTAAAGAATGAGTTTTCTAAAAGGAAAATCATTTTAATTCCCCTTTTTTAGCTTAATTTTTACTCCCTAAATTTACTATTTTGAACATGTCTCAAGTAGCTTAACCCTACAGCTACTCATGGTATATAAAATACTTAACCCTTCTATGAGCAATTCCATGCACCTTTTTTATCTATTTAGAGTTGCCTAGATCAACACATTTTACCATTCTGTTTTTCCTTCATTAGTTTTAGATATTCTCTTTTAGGTTGCATGTAAGTATCTCTGCTTTCTAAAATTCTGAGACCAAAACTCAGCCTTGTATGTTTTTAATAATAAACTTTATAATAAAAACCAATCCAAATAATTTAGATGTAAACCATCTTTGTGAGGATGAAACCCAGTGAAAATGACAGATAAAAGAAACTTAGTTTTTAAGTAAGGCCAGCAAGGCAGCAGATCAAAGACGTTGCATACATTTATAAGCAAATGGTAAGTCTTTAGAGATCAAGAGATTTACAAATCTGGAAGAGTAGAACAATCCTTAACATTTTCTAAATGTAAGAGGAGATATATAGATGTAACCAAAATAGATTATAATTGTAAACTGTGACATATGACTTTCCTGCTGCAATTTTTTCTTTAATTTAAATGTCTTCAGTCTCTGGAGAATGAAACTGATTAGAACTCATTTGAGCTGGGGAGTAAAAGGGCAAAATTTTAATTTAGTTTCTCAGAGGGCAAAGGTTTTCGGCATGGGCTGTCTGACTCAAATGTTACAAAGAAGTCTTGAATTATCTAGGGCTTAAGTTATAGTGGAGCAGTGAATATTAATAAAAAAAGGGTGAAAGCTCTCTTAACAATTGGTTCCAGGACTGAGCTCCATCTTTATACTCCCTGGCAGTGGATGGGGGTAGGGAAGAGAGATGGAAGGGGGTCTGCAGTGATGTAACTTTATGCATATTGAAAGGTAGTAACCATCAGTTTTGGATATGATGTTTTAAACAATAGAACTGGTTGACTGAGGATGGATGCATCTCCCATGTACACCCCACTCACTGCAGTCCCTATCACCTCAGCCCCCACCTCACTCAGGTGACATATTTGCCAAAAGGGAAAACAGGACTCTAGCTGGGACAAGCCCAAGCTTCCCCCCTCCCATGCAGGGCCGGCCCGAGCCGCTTGCTCCTCCCCGCCTGGGGATGATCCAACTCATTCACCCCCTTTGGCCTGAGCTGCTCACCCCCAGGCCGCATGCTCGAGCCCTCACACCCCACTTGTGTGAGGCTGATGTTACCCCCCACTCACATGTTCCGCTGTGCCCCTCTAGGAGCTGCACCCCACTTTTCCCCCAAACTGGGCATTTGTCCTGTTTGCTCATGTCAACTGATGATCCGTTGTCAAGAGCAAGTGGGACAAATACCCAGTTTTGCCAAAAAGTGGGGACAGTCAGGACAGGGCTTAAAAAAGGGACTGTTCTGGCCAAAAAAGGATGTATGGTTACCTACCATTCACCCTAAAACATCCTGGCACCCAGTCTCACCCCACCCACAACTCACCCCAAAGCTGCCCCCAACATCTCTCACCCCACGGCCCCCCAGCCACTTTGCAACACCACTCATCATTCACCTGAGTGGCACTGTGACACCATGCACCAACTACTAGTATCTCACTCAAATTTGGCAGCTACCTCCCTATCATGATGGAGAGGTGGTTGGGCCAAACCTGCATGGCACTGAAGTGTCAATCAGGTTTGAGATGGGTGCCCTGTTCAAGTGCATATTAGTCCATCTGAATCTGGAAAGCAGCTTGGAAAAAGAAATAAAATTTGCAGCGTGGCCTGGTTCTCTGGGATCACTATGGGCAAGAGAGTAAGTTCCAGAGCTGACAGGAGGTCTAACCCACCCCAGGCAAACAGATGCTTAAGCATTCTTAGTTGCCAGATTAAACATGAGAAGAGAAACTATCAGAGTCAGATCAGAATCAATATCTTTCATCACACTTGGAAGCAAATGATGAGAAAAGTACAATTTTTGGAGCACACATGTAGTATGTTCCCTTCCCAAAGCACTGCTAAGTAAGGAAGCATCTGCTTTCTGCTCCAGCTAAGCTTCTAAGAGGTTTTCAAGTGTTTCCCCCAAATTGAGTACATTATAATCAAAATCGGGATAAGAAGGGGCATCTGTGCCAAGGTTTGCATCTCATAGGTGTAGGCCTGAGATCTGATCAACCTTCACCCCCCCCATATTAAACCAACCTTGGATGAAACTCAGAGAGTTCACCAATAAAATGGAAAGGAAAAAAAAAAGAATGTTCAAATATGGACTTCATTTTTATGGCCTTTCACTAGTACTGCAATCACGTGCATGGAGAGAGAAGCTTATTTAGCAGTTCCCTGAAACGTTCAAACTGCAGTACCTTGAAAACCTGTTATCTAAACTATTTAATCTGCAGAACTTTCAGATGAATTTCACTAACCCTTATTGTCTGAAAAAATCATAAATAGTATAAGTCAATGCTATTTTTGCAACCACCAGTTATTTTAACAGAGACGAGACAAAAACAGTAGCTGGAAAATTCTACAGACTTGTTCTTAAATATGTAAAGTGAGAGTATCTTTCCTTTAGGACACTGAACAGGGTTTGAGAACTTGGTTTATTGTTAAAGCTAATTTTTTTACCCTTTGATATGAACATGCTCAACTAAAATTGACCCAAATCCTTGAGTAAGAAACTTTTCACACAGGGCTAAAAGCAAACTGAAGCTTTCATTATTATGCATTCAGCAGCCTATTTGAAAGAGAATTCTAGAAAAGCTTGTAACCTGTGGGGGTGAGGGATTCTTACGGAGCTGTTTTGAATTCCTATTCAATCCTTATACTCCACTTTATCTGCTTGTACTCTACTCTTCTATTCACTCTGCTCAACAGAAAACCCAAAAAACCAAAATTTACGGACGAACAGACGGGTGGGTGGAGGGAAGTAGATACACTGCCTTTTGTTAAAATAACCAGTATCTTCTGATTCATTGGGCTGGTATTTAAAAATTGCCAATTAGTCTGTACGTGACTCTAGAGTATAACTGACTTTTCTCCATCTTCATGTTTCTGTTCAGGGAATTCCACTACCTAACATCCCCTATACAATTAACACTACATTGTACAATATGCTAGACGTTTGATTAAAAGTCTTTCACTGTTCTTTGTGATTTTAATGTCTCCAGATAGAAACACCTGACATTAAAATAACCTCATTAGAAACTGACAATACTTTTAAAATACTCAATAACTAAAGCCTCTTCAAACTTTGCAAGGAAGGAGTATAGAATATTTAAAATAGGTATTATTTCATAACTGAATAATCCCTATAATGATATTCAAGAAAGCCATATGCCATATACACAGTAAAGTCACCCTTTACTTATTTCTCTCTTAGGAACAACTTCATTTTATAAACACAATTTATTGTGAGAAAGGAGTATCTTAATTCACTGGACATTGAGCCTCATCACCTAATGTACATAAACATATGGTTTTCATCTACATCTTAATGGTAGCCTTAGGTAACTTCCCCAAACCATATACTTGATTGTTAGGAGGCATGCAATTTTCCCATAAGCCTCTGCTTTTTTCCATCCTCAAATATTTTTGCCTGTCTTTATTTTAATCCCCATATTTTATAGTAAAACTGGGCTGGGGATTAAAGTAAAGATAATTAATATGAATTGCCTCATGGGACTTAGACTCCATCTTTCAGAGCTCATCCCACCAGTAGAGAGGTGACTCTCTTCGTCTCACCTCACACTACAACCAAAAATCTGATTACCAGCCACTTTCACTCTCTGCACAGAATTTCAGTCATGTGCTGCTAACAGTCTAACAAGTGGATCCCTCAAAAATGTTTCAACTGTCTGTAATACATGTGACTTTTCCTAAGTAAAAGGCTCTTCCCTCCAAAAATATAAAATTCCATCAAACCTAATACTTTCCCCCAACTCCACTCTCAAGTCTAGCAAACCAATACTCTTCCACCCCTCTGCAATGGAACAATTCTAGCCTGCTCAATTCTGTCTGTACCTCTTTACTCTACTCCTCTCAACACACCATGCTTCCAACGATTCAGGACCTTACAGAGGCTTCTCTAGTGACTTCCCTACCTTGCAACTGTAACTGAGGCAGGAAGGTTGTCCTGCAGCCTCTGGCTCTGGGATGATTGATTGGGCAGAGAGTGGTGGTTGATGTAGGTTGCAGGAATGGGTCCTGGGGTGGACAGGTCACTTCTGACTGATGGAAATATCTGTGTTGTGAGGACATCGGCTTGCCTCCAGGCTGTTGAGGAGGCTAGTTGGTAGAACTGGGCAAATAAGTGATTTTTTTGGTTCACAGGCAATTTTGCAAACTTTTATTTTATTTTATGTCTAACTGAATCAAAAACTAGTGACACATTGAGACAAATTGAAAAAAAATCAAAAAAAGTTGAGGGGCAAACAACGTGTTTTGTTCAAGCACAAATGTATTTTTTAAATTCACAAAACAGGAGAGAGGGAGGCATGGAGTAAGTGTTAGCAGCTTCCCTGTAGCCTTTAACCCAGTGGTTAGGGCACTCACCTGGAACAGGGGAGACCCAGATTCCATTTCTCCCTCTGCCTACTATGGAAAAAGATTTGAACATAGGTATTCCCACCTCTCAGGAGAGTACCCAAGCCACTAGCCTATGGGATATTCTCTCTCAATTGCTCTGATTGAAGCTGTTCCACTTGGGGTAAATAATTAGTCATTGGAGCAGGGATTTGAACTTGGGTCTCCCATCTCCCCCTATGAGAGCACCAATCACCATGGTAGAGCCATTTTCTCTCTCTCTCCCAATAGTCCAATGACTATTCATAGTGGCACATCATAGAAACAGAATAGTGAATCGTGATCATAAAAGACTATGACATGCCACTTGTGAATGACAATGAATGTTTTCCCTTGTGGGTTTGGAAGGCCTGGTAGGGGTAACAAGTTTGCCTTCTGTGGTGTTCGGGTAAGAGGAAATGAGCTCTGAATTCTTTAAACTCTGTTGTCTGCCTTGACTGGCAGCTACTAGCAAGGTTGGAATAAGGCATAGGTAGGTAGAATAGTCTGGTGTCTAGTAATTCAGCTCTTGGAAGGGAGGCTAACAGAACCTCAGCTTTTGGGGTTTTTTTAAGGTAAGTTTCTGGCCCTCTTAAGTTTCTGGTTGTGAAGAGAAGCTGGAAAAGTGACCTGAACATAACCAATGCACGGATATGTGCTAGACAGCTTGAAACAATAGCTTTGAGAAGCTGACTGGGTTCAGCACATCTCAATGAGGGTGTTAACTACAAAATCCAGGGGAGGATGGTGGGCCTAGTCCACTCCTACCCAAGCAGATACACCCTGGCTGCGGACATAAGTACTAGGGATGCACCCTGCTTACCCATTCCTGTTCTTCCAGAAAGAGGGGAGACTGCTGCCTATCCTGGAGGGAAGAAGTGGGACTCAGGCTGCTAACCTGGCCCCTTTTGGAGGGAATGGATAAATCCCTGCCAGTGTCACTAAATGAAGGAGGAAGACAATAGCATGAGTACAAGGTCCTAGAGACGAAGTCATGGAGATCCTATGATGTGCCTAGGACCCTGGGCTGCCTTCAGTCAGGCTCAGAAATGACTGAGGTAGACTCCTGCCCAGTGAAGCAGCAGTTTCCTCCTACTTGATCTCCTCGTTGTGCACATGGAGAGGCGTGAGGTGGAGGGGACAGAATTAGGGCATGCCTTTCTCTTCCTTCCCCATGAACCTTACATGGAATGCAGGAAGAGAGTTTCTCTTGTAGCAGCTGCCAGCCCAAGAAAAACCTGATAATTTTAGAAAGCAGAGCCTGCCTTAGCTTATGAAACAACGTATTGTCTCCCCTCTGCCTTCCCCATTATTTTAACAGACTCCCGACTATGCACAAAGCCAGCTTTGGTGACAGGATTCTTTGGGACACCTCCAAATTAGACTCATTTTACATAAAAAGCCTATGGAGGTGGAAACCAGGATCTTTAGGTTTTGTCGTCTTCCTTCCCACTGCCTGGTACCAGAGGGTGCTGGAACAAGGAAGGGGTGCTGCCCCACATCAGACTTGAAGTAGTAATAACAATCCAAACACCTGGTTTCTGCCTTCAGCACCCCTACTGTAAAAATTGTTCCAGCTCCACTGCACATCTATTTGCTCCTTTAGCTCTAGTAATAATTATTTATCAATTTAGATGATCAA
This sequence comes from Sternotherus odoratus, assembly GCA_032164245.1. Lineage (NCBI taxonomy): Eukaryota > Metazoa > Chordata > Testudines > Kinosternidae > Sternotherus > Sternotherus odoratus. The sequence continues at coordinate 57,313,219 of JAVMKO010000007.1, read as the reverse complement.
GGCTGTCGTTTCAGTGTGACGGACTGGAAAATAAAGCAAGATGAGATATTCCTTAGGGGAGACCGAAGGGAAGTTATGTTAACAAGGAGTGTGTGAGAGTCTGCTAGCCTGCCCAACATCAATGGTCTCTTTCGCCTCCCCAGCCCTCCAGTCACAAGTTTGAGTTATAATGATCTAAAATATTAGAATAATAGAATTATTTCCAGTTGGAGAAACAAGACACGGCAAGAGGTTTTCAACCTGCTTCCCAGGTTATCTGGTGAATGATAGGATTGCAAGAATAACTGAAACCAGGGATAAAAATGCTGCATAATGAATGTACATAGAAGATAACTAGATTTTTGGCTTAGAAATATTTTTAAGGTGAGAGAGGAGGAAAGCAATACAGATTTCTCTTTTTTGGTGCATTTGATTTTTACAAATTAAAATGAGCAATTTTAATTCTACGTTTCAGCTCAAGTTTGAAACCACCGTCATTGTCAAAACACACTTATATTCTAGTAATGCACATTCTGGTAATATACAATACATTTGCTTGCATATTTTGGTGATGAGCAATATAGAAATGCCAACTAAACACATACATTGTCATTTTAAATGCTGCTCAAGGAAGCTTTTACTCCCCCCTCCCCCTGCAAAAAAAGCTAAAACTTCATTAATCAAAATCAGACAATTAATTCCTTGTTAAAATGAATCGGATCACAACTTTTTTCAATGTGTTTTTGAAGTTAAAATATGCAGCAAAGTTCCCTTGGGTATTAAAAGCAAAAACACCTGCTAAAAACCATGAGTGGCTTGATGACTAAGTTCAGCAAAAGGGGAGTCAGAAGCTGATCAGCTGGGCCTTATGTTGGTGCCCTTTTGATAAATGGAAGTTATTTCACAGTTTTCAGAGTTGGTCATGGTATGTGGCTGTTGGTATTGAGTGCCCAGAATAAAAATGGTAGAAAGAAACTCCTTCAAACATAGTCTTCCTGTGGATTAGACAATGAGATTTAAAATAAATGCAAGAGAAATGCAAGTATCAAAACTGTCTCCCATAGTGTACAATTCTGAGCAAAAACTCAGAACAGATAATTGTTTAAAACTAATTTAATTTGAGCAGAGATGCTATAATTTCTTTGGGCTGTGGTGCCTAGTGCTTCTTGGGGGTGCTGTGAAATAATAAAAATCACGAATTTAATACATTTAAAGAAGTCTATAAAATGAAAGCATGGATATCTATTGGGTAAGATAATAGTTCATTATTAAACCTTTCTAGTGGAATTTCAATGCTTTTCTCTGATGAGCATTTGGCAATTAGACCCATCTGTTCAGTCCTAATACCCTTCCCTAAAGGATGAATGGAACCAATCTACTAAAGTCCTTGTGGGACTACTTAAAGAGAGGAGAGGGATTACCGAGAGTATCCAGTCTAATATTCCTTCTCTCATATTCCATCACTGCAGTTAGCTGGCATCAAAGCAGACATTCATGACTGACTGTAGAAATATTGTTGGCATATAATGTATGTTACATGCACAGTCACAGCATTAAAATTACATAATCAAATGTTTTGTAATGCACAGGAGAGATATATGATTATGTGAAAAGCATTATAGAAATGAATATTTGTGCATTTGTGGGCCTAGTGTTGGCAAATTATATTGAAATATTATCTAGTGTTGATGGCATATAAGGTATATTGGAGTTTACAAAAGATGTATTCTAGCGAATTTGCCATACATTTCCTCAATTTTCCCTTCTCATGTCTTATTTTGAAAAGCCCAGTGGATAAAAATGACCAACTTTGACAGTCAGACATCATGATAAGTTTTCAAAACATCTTAGATTCAGAAAATTCTAGGTTGTTTTAAGCAACAATTTTAACAACACTCTGGAGAATTTCATAACATGATGATTTAAACATAAGGAAAACTAAACCCAAAATCATCATAAGAAGCTCTCAGAGAAAAACCAAACAGAAATCCCAAAAGAGTAATCTTGATTATTATTTTTTAAAATGAATGTGACAGCACCATTTAGATAAACTTTCCCCCAAGTGAAGTATTTTGGATTGAAATTAGGCCATATCTTTTCCTATTGTATTAGAGGATTGTATTTTTGATTCTGAAGTACATAGCACAAAAATATGCAGTACTTGAGCTGATGGAAAACACTGTGTGCGCTCCTAAATATCTTTTAGTACACTTCAGTGACCTATCAGAGGTTTCAGATGCTCTAGCCAGATAAATTATGACAGGGTAATTCTCCCAAACCCCCTATTAAGGAAAAGCACCTACAGAAATAGAGCAAGATAAAGAATTTGGAGCTCTGTGCTTACCGTCACTAAAGAATGGGGGCCTTCTTCTAAACTCGAGCAAATCAGCATAATTCTATAGACTGAGACCAGATCCTTGACTTCAATGGAGCTGTGTGATTTATACTAGATGAGGACCGGGCGTCAAAAGTTTAAAATTAAAAAAAAAAAAGTATTTAGCATTGTGGAACACGTATTGCCATCCTGTGCAGCAGAAATGGAATAAAATCTCCTGGTCATAATCAAAGCGGGTGTAAATTGGCATAGCTCCACTGACGTCCACTGACTGAGTTTAATTAACATGGACCATCTGAGGATTTGATTCTCCCATGCTTAGCTGAAAGAGGGCTGTTGTCCAATCACTTTCAGAGGATCTGCCATCTCATTGTGCCTTAAAAAACTGTTCCAGAAAGCAAATAATGCAACATTTGCGGTCTACAAACTGGCATTTTGATCTATCATCTACTTAGCACCTAAATCTAAAATAATCTGAAAGTCCTTGGGATGCTGTTCAGGTTAGTTTAAAATATTTAAAATCCTAGATCCTTAATAGATGATATGCGTGCTTTGAAAATTACAACTAAATCAATAGTAGTTGAAGTTGTGGATACGGGTTGGGGTAGTCAGGGACAAGAAGCAGTGAGGAGTTGGATGGGTCGGGGATTCTGAGGGGGGAGGTCAGGGGTCAGGAAGTGGGAGGGTGTGGATAGGGTGTGGGGGCCAGGCTGTTTGGGGAGGCACAGCCTTCCCTACCCGGCCCTTCATACAGTTTCACAACTCTGATGTGGCCCTTGGGCCAAAAAGTTTGTTTACCCCTGCTTTAAGGGAACTGTGTTATTGGCTTCTGGGTAACAAGTAAGGTATTACAGAAGCTATTTTGTGCTGGCTTGATGAATCTAAGTATTGGAAAATCCCCCAACTTTGGGGGTTGTCTGCCCCATTCTTTGCAGTTCACCCTAATTGAGTGATGTCAGTTGGCTACCCTGGATCTCCAGTCACACCTTCATAATCCTAATGCATATCTTACTAACTGGCCCCGGATTTTCCAAACCACAGCAGCAGCTTTTTTGTTTCTTTGTCAAGCAGACTACTGGAATTTGATTTGACTTGCCTGCTGAAATAACCAGCTTTTTCCTGAATGTAGAGTAACCATTCCTTCCTTTGGTGCTACCACCGTAGTCAGATAGCTGTAGCAAAATTGGATGCACATTACCCTAGGGTTCTTAAATTTGGGTAGAAAAAAAGTCAGGCACCAATATTATCATGCAAAAATGTAGGAAATTCTATGAAAACAGCTCTTCCTCTGCATCACAAACACATGGATAAATACTGACCGAGATGACAAAGCAAAAGAAAAAGCTTGCTATTAACTTGTCAGAGCAAACTCTGAAGCTGATCACAAACTCCTTGTTCAGTCTAACTCCCCCTTGACTTCAATGAGAGCTCTGCCTGAGGGAGAATTCCAGGGTTTGTTCCTCTTGTATATCTAAATTAACATTATGCTCTTTACTTACACATCATATGTACATCAAAATGGAGATGTGCTATTAATTAAATACACACTTATTCTGTATACACCAGTGGGTCTACCAAGCCACTACAATTTAAACATGCTGATAGAAGATATTGTTTTTCAACAGTGATGCCAACAAATTTCTCCCCATCCTTTTTACCACTACCTTTTAGAGGTAGTGAAGACTATATATTACATGAACAATGCACAATTATTGTGTCGCTAAAATACTTATATAGCTGGGCATATAGGAAAAGAATTGTAACGTAAAATTTCAGCAGTATACATCCCTGCCCCTCCCACAATATAGTTTATGGATCTACATACTTTTTTTCACCCAAAAAAGTAAAAGGAATCCAAATAACTTTTAAAAGTTGCTGTATTCAGTATACAGCTAGCTATATAATTGCTGTACAATGCTCTTTGGCAAACCAGTTCCTAAATCAGATTCTCCTGTCCACTGGTCATAGTTTGAACATCTGTATCTCTGATGACAGACTAAAAAGTACCCTCTCCTCAGTCTTGACCTGGAGAGGCCCACCTCTGGAAAGAAGATAAATGCAGGCCATTCAGTGTTTAGATTTTATACAGGGATTTCCAATGATGTTGCCACTTCTGATTGTGTTTTTCTAGGATGTGGAATCTTCTCCATTGGTAACTGAACTAAAGTCACCAATTCATTTCACAAAAGCCAAACAGCCAACAGCTGGTAAGAAATTTTAAATGTCTGAAAACTGAATAATGTCCCACTAACTTCACTGATGATGTAATAATGGTGAAAGATTTTCATTTTTGTCACATGAAAGTGGTTCTTGAGGGAAAAAAAATTCAAAATCTTATCTCAGGTACTTTTTTTCAAATCCTGGGCTTCAGCCTATGAGACCCGGTGTTACCTCAGCTCTCTTGACTTGAGGAGGAGTCAAAGTTGTGCAGTAACTCTGAGAATTAAGCCCGTGTTGGAAGTCAAACAGTAAATTGAAGGGATATATAGGATATAATTTAATTAAATACAATGCTCAGCTACTACTCTTCATAAAATCTGACCAATCAAATTCCCTTTTCTGTTGGTTACAATGTTTAGATTGTGTAGCATATTCTTCTTAAAATTGATTCATAAATTAAAAAAGCAACCAATTTAAAATGGCTTAAACAAAGATATAGTTATTTTCTCCCAATCCAGCAATCCCTTAATGTCAAAAAGAGTTGAAGGAGTCCAGAACCTCCTAGGACTGGGCCTTGAATAATTAAAGTTGATTAAATATAAAGAGAACCCTGAATTAAAATCATATATAAAAGTGTATATATATTATTAACATTTTAGACTGTTAAAATAAAAAGCTAGAGATTGGATTTACTTTTCATTATTTACGTTGTTCACTAGAAATGAACAAGGGACAAAATTTAGTTTTAAATAATTTCACAAACATTTACTGTTTTTAAAATTGCCTGTTTTCCCTCTTTTTTCATCTTCCACTACTAGATTTTGCTCATAACTAAATTTCAAATATGTATACTTAGGTAGCTGGATAAAATATTTTTCTTGAATTTGTGAGTGCTCATACATTTTTTCTAATCAAAATGTACCTTTCATCCCCTTCTCCAACCCCACGGTTTAATTTATTTTTTATCTTAAATTCAAATTGGTTCTATTGTTCACTTATGCCTTTCACTCAATGTGAAAAACCGATCCGTTTCTAGTTTGTTTGTTTTCTGGATCTCATGCATTAGCACTGTATTGATGTGTCTAGGTCAAATAGATTGCAGGGGAATCTTTATAATAAAAATATCTTTTCACTGACTTAATAATAATAATGAAAACATTGCTACTACAAACATGTTTTCTAAAGATTATGGGGAAAAAACCTAACCAAAAAAAAATTTGGTCTTAAAACTACCTGACAAAAATATTTGACTTTGGATGCTTCTATTCACAAGAATCCACTTCATTACAGACATTCTTAAAAAATCCACGATTAGAACAATAAGTCAATTAATTAACAGTACTAGCCATTATTTTTGTTTAAACAATGTATGTCCCTGCCACCATAGGGATTAAGTGTGAGACCACAGAATGCTCTGAAAATAAGTAACTATTTATTTTCCTATAAAAAACTTTGAAGAAAGATTTCCCTTTGGCAAAAATTGCAGTATGCTTCTTACCTGAAAGTTGCCAAAACAGCTTCCTCCAGGTAGGGTGACATAACTGACAAATGGAGGATCAGGAGAGTTCAATGACTCATACACCACTGTGCCTTCGCTTGGAAATACAGCTCTATGTTTCTGTTTGTTCTCCCAGAATTCCTGCAGCACTGCTACAACATTCACTATCAAAGACACAGAGGTGACAAATATTGGGTACAGTATATACATTTTATCTTCACTTGTAACTTCATTTCCTATATTTAAACAATAAATATTCTGGTTATATACAAGAGTTGCAGATTCAGTTGAAGCCATCACCTGCACTATAACTGTATTTTACTCCAGCATGATATTAAGAGGCACTGTGCTGTTGGAGCAGCTGTCTCTTAGGTGAATGGGACACTATCGAAATTCCCCTTTACCCGTCATGAGAAGGGTTACAGTTGCTGTGTTCCACAGCAGAAGTGGCTGAATTTTAATGGTACACAAAGTGATGTGTTTCCACGATGCTTTGTGATGTGGTCAGAAGGAAAGATGCTGTATATTAGGGCAGAGATTGCTGCCAGTTAACATGAACATTAAAATACCAATGTACAAACTAAAAATCGCTACAGTGCTCCTGCACTACAAAGCTTTAAGTTTCAGGGTTGGGATTTTCAAAGCTTCTTAAGAGTCTTAGCCACTTAGCTTCCATTTAAAGTGAACAAAAAGTAGGTGTACCTCCTTTGGGGCCCTTTGAAAAGCCCAGCCACAAAGTTACAGCTGATGTTTCCTGGCAACTACCTAACACTGATGACACTTTTTACACTTTGTCAAAAATATTAGCAATTCCTATTTTAGACCATGCCCCTCTCAAACAACATGCCACTTTTGAGAACAGGCTTATTGGAGGATCATTGTAAAAACACAAGATGTTATGTATTTCCTATGATTGCTTGCTTGGATGGCCATAACAGGGAAAGCAATGAAAATACAGAAAATAAGAAAGAAACTCCTTACATTGGACCTTCACAATAGTATAGCTATTTCCACTCCTCACCCCCATTTTGAATAACTAATCGAATAAGAAACAGATGGTTATCACAACGTGTGATGGTGCTTTGATAGGAATTGCTTAAGAATGAACCCCAAACCACAGAAACTGGCTTCTACTTTTCTAAATTATAGCTTTATCCCTCCCCTTTGAGACTGGTAGAATTTATGAACTGCATACTTAGTGATCGATACTGCTGCATCATAGCAATCCAGAAGAATGAAGTGACTAGATGCAATTGGTGACCCATCATTTTTATGTTCAACGAGGGCAAAGTTTCAACTTATTTCAACTTTGAGTGATGAGTTTAAGCAAAAATCAAATCTTTAGACCAGATAACTGCCAGCAGAACAGACCACAGAACCATATGCAGCCTAGATCAAGGAAAATGTCTAGGGTCTGCTGTGTTGAGAACTTCTCACTGACCCTAAGTGAAATCTATCTTTTACATCACTGGTTGTTTCACTCTGTCTCTTGCATTCATGTTTGGTAACAATTCAGTTTAAAAGCCATTAAGTGAAAGTTGATATCTAGGAATAAACTTCATGCATGTTAAATGTCAAATTTCTAAGCTTTGGGCTTGACGGTTCAATAGAAGGAAAGTGACACATTTATTGGAGAAATTGTATTGATATTAAATCTTTATTGAAAAGGTCATGTTTAGGTTAAAAGAAACTTGCTTGAAATAGAGCCCCAGAATACAAACAAATGACAACAAGAACAACAAAGGCTTATGACATCCCTATAAAGCAATTGTGGCCCTATCTTCTCTTGGGAAAACTGACATTTAACTATTTAAAGTTTGTTTGGTTTTTTAAAGAAAAATCGGATGTTTACACCACAGATCTTATACCACCAATATGAATACCACCCACAGATCTTTCTCTGGCTCTGATTTACTTGTGACATAAAATGTTAATTTAAGAAACCATCAACTGATCTTAACCTAGTTTGCAGACCAAATATTCTACAGCCTTTCAAATCAGAGCCACAGCTACCTACTCATCAAAAATAAATAAATAAATAAATAGCGTTTTAGCAACTTTTAGGCTGGCATTTTCAAAGGACCATAAGAGAATCTGGTGCTTAATGCCCACTAAATTTGGATTGGATTTGAGGGCTGAAAAACTGTTGAAAAATTAGACTCAATTCTTGTTCATCAAAGAAAAATGATAGTTATCCAGATGACAAACACTAGCTCTTAAGAACTGTTTCATGTCCACACTAATGGTTGGCCTTCTAAATCTTTTTTTCTTTTCCTTTTTCGTATCATCTATCTTTCATATCTTTTGTCAATTTCATAGCAAGACTGAAAAAATTCATACTATATCATTTTTGTTCTCTTTTGCTGTTACTAGTTCAGCATTTGGACAGCCTGTGAATACATCTTGGTTGGCTGAAAGTTTTCACTGGACTTTGTGATACCATCAGATGTTTTAAAAAATAATCTACATAAAGTTCTCTAAGCAACCAAGAGATTCTTCTTGGTCACAGGAAAATAAGGCAGAGTTTCATCTTTTGCTGAAGTCCTGAAACTTAACTTTGGCTGTCAATCTCTAAACCATGAGAGTTTGTACAGGTTAAGCTAAAAGGACAAATATCTAGAAAAAGGCAGTGTATAGCTATTAGTAGTAGAAGTATTCTGGCAGCACCACAAACTATTACACTCTATTCACATACATAAGAAGACTGAATTTATAATACCAAAGGTGTCACAGTCCAAGAAAATTTAGGGCTTGTGTACATAGAAAATAGTACCAGTAACTCAAATTGTGATGTTATTCCTCATTTAGTTAAAGCACTGCAACTTTATTTGAGACAGGCTCTTCGACTGGTTTAAAGGGGGCCTGTAGCAGTTTAGCTTACATGAGTAAGTTTGTAGGCACAAAATAAACTGATAGAAGGCAGTTTTAAAATTGACATAAGAGTCTATACTCAGCTTCCAATGGTTTAACTAAGCCACTGTAAATTAAACCAGTGCAAATTCTGTGTAGACAATGTATTCTACTCTCATATTCATATATATTTTAAAAATGTTATCACAAGTTATTCTAAACATATCCATTTCAAAAAGGGGGCATTTAATTGAAAAGAAAAAAGAAAAAACAGAAGGTAACTGGCAACCAGAGAGGTTTGAAAAAGTTCTTTGCATCTTATAATAATCTAAGGAGCATTGTAGAGGTATCCAGGAACCATTCTACCACTATCAGGTATATAGGTGGCTGTTTAATCCCTCTTGAAACAGTTACCATAGCAATATGCATAGTTTATTCAGAGTTTCTACATTCATTTTCATATAAGAAATTACACTCTATTTTTTTTGAACATTCTGCGTCGTCTTGTCAAATCAACTCATATTTACACATTTTTCTTCACACAAGTTTTTGCATGCTCCACAGAGGTGCAGTAGCAATCCAACTTTTAAACTACCCAGTAACAGTGTACAAATGAAATAGCTAGATTTTTTTTAAATGTTGGAAGTGTTGAACACACTAAACTTAGCATTGGGATTTACATCTCATTTTGAATTAATGTCATTCACTTTAATTTGCTTTTTGTGTTTTGAAAAATAAATATAATATGCCAAAGATGTTTAAACAATTACTAGAGTAACTATGTGCATCTGCGACTACTTTTCCTTACGGTTTAATTACCTGTGCTCTAAAATATGTTATTCGGTATATTGTAACATCACTGAATCAGTTAAACAAAAATATAGGCTGAAATCCATTGAAGTCGGTGCCAAAACTCCAATTGACTTCAATGGGCCAGAATTTCACCCATGCATTTTTCTCTCTCTTTTAATGTTACAAGCCTGTAATACAAATATCTAAGTTATGTTAGGAATGTGACCAGTTTACAATATAAGAATTTTATGGATCCTTAATTTACCTCCATTCAATGGCATTATAAGGGTTTCAGACCAGCACATGGTACTTGATTGACATAACTTCTAGTTACAAGGGGATAGAAAGAACATCTCTTTACTATGCATTTCTGTGCTTTTGTTTGCTCCCATAATGGCCAAGGCTCTGGGCTATGCAGCACACTGGACCTAACTTCTGTGGTAAGAGTCCCCTGGCTTCTGGGCCATGGATACTGAATTTTACAACAAAGAGAAAAAGATGTGTCAGTACCAAGTTAACAAAAATATTGAATTAAATACAAAAAATGACTAGCACAATCATCGTTATCCATATTATTTTAGAATTACATGTATTTTATGTGGTTCCCCAAATGGTCAGCTTTTATACTGATAATGTGTAACCATTACAGAAATTTTTGAGGGCGGGTGAAGTAGTGGCTTTGACAGCTGACCTAGGGCTTTTGAGACACAGGGAGCAGTTAAGGATTTTGCCTTTTGAAAAACTGATATCTCCCTAGTGGGCAGGAGAAGAGATGATTTAAAAATTCCAAATTGCTTCAAACTTCAATTCCCCCTGTGGAGAACATAGGAGATACCCCTATTATTTGTGTGAATATTAGGTATGCCTCATCTTACTTGGTTCTTATTATGATGCTGGCTACATGGTCTCAAGGGTTAACCCCAACCAGAGCTGTCCACCTAGGAGGGCCAGAAAGCAGACAGTGACTTCAGGTAAACCTTATTGTCTGGTGCTCAGGAACAAGAGGGGCCAATTCCTTTTAAGTCTCTGTCTGCTGGGCTCCGGCTAGTATGGCCAAGGGTGGGAAGGGGGAAGATTCTGGTGGAAAAGCTGGGACAAAGAGCTGGGATCCAAATAAAAACAACCCCTGATAAATGGGGGTGGAGGGAGACTGAGGACATGTGTTCATTGCACAGTTAACTGGGGCTCTTACACAGGTGTCAGCCCAACTATAACTCCTGCACCATTTGCACAACTCTTTGACCCAAGACTGGAGGTGTTTTAAACCCAGGCTAGCTTACTTGGCTGGGAGTATAGGTTAGAATCCAGGCTCTGATTTACCTCAGCCTGGAACCCACTCACTTTGCAGTGAGGATGCATGCAAAAATCTCTCACGTACCATTCCTGCAATGCTCCTGCCACATTTTCCCTCTGAAGAATGGACAAGTTTTCCTGTAAAAATGTCTCAGGACAACGAATCATGAGATACACCCCAATAGATATATGGGTGAGTGCAGAAACACTGAGGACAGAGTAAGGTAGTTAGAACTTTGTTGAGGTTGCTTGTAATCAGCAGAGGCTAACCTGGGTGCCAGTCATAGTGGTTAACTGCAAAGACATATCCACAGACCATTAGGGATGCTCTTTGTCACCCCAGCTCCTTGAAATGAGTGTCTAGAAGACAAATGGGATCTAGCTATTTTTACAAAAAAAAGCCTCAGAATTTAGATACGATGCAGATAGACTGTTTAATGTTTTAGGATTTGTTTCTCTAAATGCCTTGGTTCTGAATAATCAATACTTTGCTGTATGGAACCTGCACAGTCACTGTAATTACCACTTGCTATATCTCATTAAGAGGAGTACATAGGGCAGGGGGATGAATCCTGTAGGACCTTCTGAGACAGGCATGGTTGGTATCCAGTGTGGCTGCAGGCCAGGCAAAATGAGGGGGAGAGCTCCAGTGCCGCTGGTAACTGTGACATCTTACCTAGGCAATCCTTGATAACAACCAACCACTTCACTGATGCTACCCCAAAAATTGCTACTGCATCCACCACTGATTGGCCAGCAGTGAACCAGTTAACAATTTTGGCATTTTAATTGTCTATAGTTATTAGAGTTAATGCTGCTTTGAGATGAAACAGAGCAGGCCATACCTCAGAGCTATAGTTCCAGGGTGGTTTCAGGAAGATAACACTGCATTTGTTTACAATTGGAAGGCTTTCCTCAGAACCACAAGAGGTAAAGAATTTAATTTCTTCAGATGGAAGTTTAGATTCTGTTGCATATTCCATAATCATGGTACTAGCCATAATGTCACTAAACTTCGGAGTGGGCTTTGTATTTAGTTATGGATGGTTTGGGGCTGGAGGAAAATGGCTGCTCTCCCTGCTACCTCCACTAGCATATATGCATAGGATTTCCGTGTAACTCTGATCTTAAAATGGCTAAGTTAGGCCAGGTGTTCAGAAATGTTATTTTATGTCTCTGGGTTGTGCAATTGCCATGATTGGAATAAGGATACATATTCTATGCAAGGTATTGCTACCCACTCCATTATTTATTGGGGGGGGGTTCCTTTTTATTGGGGCACAGTTTCCTTTTTTAGTTCAAGGAAGCATATGGAACATTCTAGAGACCACAATCAAATTCAACATTGGCATAAGCAGGAACATAATTTAATGAACTTTAATTACTTCAGAGGATTTGTGTCCACTTATGCGGGCAGTGAATTTGGTTCCATATTCCTAGGAGTAACATTAAAGCATGTTTACAGTTGTCCTACCGAAGGTGAACAAACATGTAGAGGATTGGCAGTAAACAGGACAGCGGACAACACTCACTCATAGATGGGGAGGGGAAACCCTAAGACTAATGGGATTATTTAGAACAGAAGGCATACAGTCTTACCAGTAGAGTGAAATGGAGTCATAACCCTGACAACATTTCAATGTCAAAAGCAAGGAGGATACAAAGAACACACAGGATAACCATCTGCTTTGTCATTTTTAAACTTAAAAGGATTTCTGGGAAAGGGTTGTTTTAACTAACTTGACAGACTATCATTAAATGAACATTCAAACGCAGAGAACAGTAATAAAAGCTTTTGGAGTTAAAAAAGCTAAGTATTAAAGAAGATTCTTTAGTGAAAGGCTACTAAAGTTGTCTTACATTTCTTAAATCAATCTGTGGCACATAATCAGTAAAACCATATCATTTAAACAAAGATCATAAGTTAGAAGTGCGCCCTTCTGCAGCTGTATCCTATTATGGACTGTAACTTAACACATGCATCTTGGAGAAGTTGTTAAAATCGAGTTCAGACTAACAAACCTATATTGTTTAAATATGTGGAGAAAAGGGACAGAAATTTAGGTGGGAACCATCAGGTTCTATGGGAGTTGGTATTTCATATTCATATTTTTGTAATCCGTTTTGAGTATATTTTAAAGAATATACAGATCTCTGCTACAGACGGGCATAATAATCACAAACTAGGATTTTCACTAACAGTGACATAAACCTGCAAACCATTATATGCTAGTACACTAATAATGATGCCATTAAACTGCATTTATCCCCATGCTAAATTTCTATAGGACATAATGTACTTCAAACATGAGAGAAGATAAAAATTTCCCCCAAACAAGACTAACTAGTAACAAACACTGTTTATGTGCATATTGGAGCTCCAAAAGTATTAGAGACATGTACAGATAGAAGGGTCCAGAACCTGGTTTCAAGATAGTCTCTGTAGTGCACAGAGGCTATGTTGGACTACTCAGGCAGCTGAAACTTCCTTTGGTGGGAGGGAAACGCCTGCTGGCATAGAGCCAGCATAGCTTCTAGTGTAGAAGTGCAGGTTGATGGCATGTTAGAGTGAGGGGGTGGTGGTGGCTGGAGTGCTGCTTCACTCTGGGAAGATGGATCAGAAGTTCGCAAAAGTTAGAGCAGGTTTGAGACTGCTCTACTATTCAGAATGTAGGGGGCATAAGTGTGGCATAAAGCCATCTTTGCCTCTGTTGGGTTCTTTGATGAAACCCAAGGACTGGGGCCAAAGTTTCTTGAGGATGTTGATTGTGAGGTCATGGAACTGGGGCCATCCTTCATTAAGTATCTGGAAAGTATACAGCACACAGTAGGCATTACTGTCAATAAGTAATAATCCTGGGGTTTATAGTCTAAAATAATGGTGTGATATTGCCACTCCTTTTGAAAGACTGACTCAGGGCTCCACAGCTCATGAGTGATTTGATAATCCCAAATATATGGCAATAAAAAAATTGATAGCACAGATAATCAGCTTAATAAATGTAGATCCATGGGATAACTGTATATATCATGCACGTTTGAAGGCCTCGCCTGCACTCTGTCCACTAATCTATTTTTGCTGGGCTGAGTATTACTTTCACTCCAAACCTACTAGCAGCTTCAAACTATTAATATAAATAAAACTGCCAGAGAAATATTTACAAAGATCATACAGAGCCTGATCCAAAGCACTGGGGTAGGAGTCTTTCCATTGATTTCAGTGGGTTTTGGATCAGGTTTATTCTTTTTCCCTTCTACTTGAAAAACAAAATGACACCCGTTTCTAAGGAAACCAACATGGTAGGATATAGGTGTCACTGCCAAGAATCTGGTTCTGAGAAACAGACTGACCTTTACATTCACAAAAAAGTTAATTTTAAATATTTATAGAAAAAAGTAGATGTTTCCATACAGACAGTTTCTAAATTCTGCATTCAAGGATGATAATTTTGGAACACTTCATAGTGCTTTACAGTAATGCTGTTGTGAGGGAAAAGCCAATACTCCATTACTTATATTTAGGCTTGACAGAATTCCATTTTTTAATTTGGATCAATGTTTTTAAATGTATTTTTTCATTTAAAAAAAATCTATTTAAATTTTCACAGTTTTGGGAAGTTATGGCGGGAGCATCACACAAAGGGCAGACAATTATTTTAAGAAAGTAGATAACCTTTCACTGTTTACAATCTCTACAACTGTGAAAGCAAAATTTCGACATTGTGTGTTTTGATATGTAAAGTACATATACCGGAATCAAATCCTAATAAGTTCTTAAGCAGCATTTTTCTTACTTTGCTTATCTGTAAATGTAGATTGATGGAAATATTTTAATTGGTTTGTGTGTATGTATGGTGAACAAAAATCTAATCTAATCCTTCCAAGCCTACTCACAGTGTAAACTCTGTGGGGAAGGGTCCATTTTTTTTTGTTTTGTAGTTGTACAGCACCTAGCACAATGGGGCTTTGATCCATAATGGGGACTCTGAGGAACTATTACGATAAATGTAATAGCAATGTTGGAAAGGTATTCTACAGTAAGAGATGATGCAGGGAAAGCTCTGCTCAGTTTTTCTGTATCATGCTCACTGTGAATGGAATCTCATAGGAATTTAGCTGCTAATTCTAAGAAGTGTTTATAGAGCATGTGTGAACTGAGATTTCCCCCCCAAAGGCTTTTAAGTTAGCCAGATTTGGGCAGATTTTTATAACTACAACAAAAAGCATAGCCCAGACATAAAGGCCAATTCCTTGGAAAATCTCTAGTCTTTAATGGAAATTATGAGTGTGCTGGAGTTTTCAAACAAACAAAAAAAAATCATCAGCATTTTTTTAACATAGGCAAAATGTGCATGTCTCTAGCCTCCTTAGAAGAAATTGCTGACCCATTTTGGCTGACCTTTTCCAACAAAATTCATTCTGAGACAGATACATGGGATAGAAAAAATTCAGTCTGAATGTTTGGTTAAGTTATAAGGTACTGAAAATAGGATCTTAAAATGGGAAGTGTGAGGCAATCTTAACAACAGGCGGTGTGCTACGAGCCCTGCCTATAATATTTCAGTTATATGTTACTTTTGGCCAGTCAGGTAAAGGAAAACCATCTTTTTCTAAATGCATTGTGTAGTAAAGCACTATTATAGTTGACAGATGTGATTTTAGTATTTGGATTATTTCTGGTAATATTTGAAGCTTGTACACCCTGATGTTTGCAAAAGCTGTAGAAATAATAATACACACAGGCATGCTCATAGTGACTGTACAAGGACTGATGGTTTAGGACAATACTAACCTCTTCATGGCAACACCATTAACTACAGTATCATTTTGGCTTTAATCTCCCACTAACTTCAAAGGCATCAGGTTTATGCAGTAGTTTGGACCTTTTAGAATACAGTGCTGTGTACCTTCTGGCTTCAGTGGGAGCACATAGCAGGATCAGGCATAAGATGGACAGTTTCTATATTAGAATTCTTTAAAATTAATGTTTCCTGTTGTGGCTCAAAAAGCCCTTCTGAAAGTGACATTCCAACCCATCTATAATTTTGGGCATCTGTTTTTTCTCGTTTACTTTATCCATCTCTAGATCTGTGGGTGGTCACGGTATTATTGTCTGGGCAGCTGGTACATACATTTTCAATCAAAATCTTGTCAGTTGATCTTTATGAACTGGTTACCCAAGGAAACTCAAAAAGGGGAATGCCTTTCCTCCCCCTATTGATATCAAAGTCTTTACTCCTGCGATGTCTGCTCTCCCTGGCTCTTAGAGCAAGGTTCCAGGACAGCAACAAAAAGTTCTCCTGCTGGGTGGCCTGAGAAACCATATTATTTGTGTATGGAACTGTTGAGGTCTCTTACTTCAGGGTTAGAGTCTGATACAGGAGTGATCCTGTTAATTTCAGGGAGACTACTTATACAATGAAGTATTTTTCAATGCAAGTAAGGGTATTGGAATCTGGCCATTAGAAAACTGTTAATATACAGTATAGAGACATTTCCTCTAGTTCCTTTATCAGTTGCACACTTAAGTAGTTTCTCCCATAGCACCTTTGAAAGAAATAGCAAGAAGATGTCAATGTAGCTACTGACAAATGAATGAAGCTGAGATTCAATAAGTGCCTTCAATACTGTGCTTGAGGGTTTAAAATAGATTACAATTAGATATGTATGTGAAGAAAGTGTTCCTAAACAGAATCAAATATGATGTTAGTAATATCTTTTTACAGCACATAACTGAACAATTTAGATTAAAATTACACCTGCAAGCACCATAATATCACAATCAGAAACTAATGGTATAAACTAAAAACTGCCTTTAGGGAGACAAACTAAGTGATCCCATTCATCAGAGAGGAAACTGCAAAATAATGGAATCTAAAAGTAGTGTTTTGCTGAATTTCCTCATGGATAATGTTTCTTATTAATGTTTCTTATGTTTCTCCAGGCACTGATATGTGATTCTAGTTAAGAAACAATGGGAAAGATTCAGATACCCTTACTTGTGTAGAATAGCACCTCACTCCATGAATAATTCCATTGAAATCATTAGTAAGGGAATCAGAATCCGACTCAGTAGAATAGAGCTACATTCGACTGTATATTATTTTAACTGAGTTACCAAGAGATGAATGAGTTCAATATACAGCAGTTAATCATATTAGCTTCAGAAACAAAGGCACAGGAGATAGTTTAATGCTGAAATAAAGACTTTTATACAGAAATTGCCTAATATGATTTGAAAGGAAAATTGAACAGTTTGACAGATTTGCTGTCACACAAAATACCACAAAGAAAGTATGTAGTTAGTTTGTTCAGAAGTCATAGATGGGGAAAAAAAGTCACAGTGTTTGCAGGACACCATGCTGTGGTTTAAACAGCAGCAGACTGTACTGCTTTACATCTGTACAGAAGTGCTCAGAGTTGAATTCAGCATTTAGAAAATTTTACAGGAAACATTTGTGTGTGTGTGTGTGTGTGCCTGGTCTAATATAATAAACTAATTGTTAGCAAAAGTAAATATTTATTATAGAATGATACCATCATTTTCTGAGATTGCCAAAATAGTGGATTTCACCACAGGACCCAAAAACTTTTGTTGAATTTAATCAAATTATCCTTTACAAAGAAGTGTCTTGAAAAAATATTAGTCTTTTAGAATATGCACTTTAAATGTATTAAGTCAATTATCACACGCACACAAAAAGGCAGAAGACAGCATAGCTTCAGTTTAACTCAACATCATTATGTCCCATACAATTAGACTATTTACTTAATATACCATGGAGCACGGTATCTTAATGGTAACATACTTAAATCTAATATTAAACAAACTATTGTTTGAGAAGTCAAGAAACTTTCTTTGGTACTTACAGTCTTTAAATACAAGGGCAGGGTCTCTATGAGGCAGTACTTGGGCAATTAAATATTGCAGAGACTCCAAGGTTCTGTCCATCCTGGTTCTGCTTTTCCGGAGTGTACCCACAAAGTATACTCATGCCTGAATTATTCCAGTCCTGCACTGATTTTGTGCAGTTCATTGATGCTCTGGATTACCAAAGAATCTCTTTTAACATCTGCCAATCAGACGTTGCCCAGAATCAAAAGATCCTTCAGGGGGTCCTCCTCCCTGGCTCACTTATCTTTGTTATATGCGGAGCTAATTAGCTGTAAAGGCAGGCTGACAGGCTCATTCCTACTGCTTCCTTCTGTTAAACACACCCACCTACAGGCTAGCTGGAGAAGCTAATCATGTGAAAGACATTTCTCTTTCACCCAGACTGAATGTGCTGAAACAGACATAGTTTTGGTTTCCGCTGAATTAGTACAAGTTTTTTTCCCTCCATAATCTTAGAATGTTAGGATGAGACTGAGAATTCATAAGGTTCTCATTAGACAACCCAGCTAAAGTTCTATTATAGAACTCTCCAGAGAAATATTAGCAATTAAATAACCCAAAGAGACATCCATGTTAAGTATAAAAATTGTATAGGTTCTTCTACATTACTAGAAAAAGATTGTTAGGCAGAGAAATTAAACTACTTGTGATCAGTTTTGTTGAATATGCAATTTGACTTGATGTTTTGTTGAAGTATTTCCCAATTAAGCTACCTGGATAGACATGTTAGGGAGTAACAATTTGCCTTGATAACATTTATGGTAATGCCCCTCTACGTTGTTTTTGTTTTGTTTTTTTGAAAATATGAGGAAAAATTGATTTTTTTAATATGGGTGCATAAGAAAATTAATCTTAAAATTACACTATATAAATCTGATATGAACTCCCAGGTACTGTAGATTAAAATGTGAATAAATTGAACTACATCTACATATTTATCTGGGACAAAGTATAGCATCTGTGAAAACAAACCCTTAAAGCAAGGAGAAAGTAGCCATCTTGTCAATAAGGATAGCCCCTTCTCCATTCTCCTTATATTCCCAAAACAATTCATTTGCTTGGTGGTAAGAGCCACATTTCTTGGCAGGTATCATTATAAAACATTTATACATCTAATTACTTGGAAGTTTTAGGCACATATTGTATTGAATGTTAAGTATTCATTGTATAAGAAATGCCTTTTTGTTTGTTGTGCATCGATTTTCAAGAGACTTGATTGGTTATAAAACCATAAAAGTGCTAAAGTTACCTTAAATGAAATCATTTAAACCAATATGATAAAAATCAAGACACTCATAGCTCCAAATATGTGAATTTGTTAAGACTGTCAAGAACATTATTGACTTAACCTCTACGTTTCCCAAAGCTCACTCTAAATAAAGTAAACTTTGTTTGAATGACCACATATGAAACATAAACTGAGCACTGCAAAGTTCAGTCTTGTGTAAACTTCATCATGACCTTTGAAGACTTCAGATATTTCAGGAATTCTGCTGCTGACCCCCAAAAAAGAAATTGGTTTAATAAATATATATTAAGCTATAACTTTGAGGTTCAGTTCTTCCCTCACTAAATCCAGTTTCTGAAGAGAGATGTGTCTATCCAAGTACACAGGCAGAATAAGTAAAAAGGATAGCTTATGGACATCCATCAGTATTTCAAAGACTTGTCTTAATGGAACATTTCGAAAAAAACAAACTTCCTGGATTTCCATAATCTATTCTGTTCTGACAGAAAGCTGAACCAATTTGAACAACCTTTGCATAGTAATTGGTTCCAAAAATAAATAGAACCATTTGAAAGATTTCACCATCAATGTCCATACATCAAAAGAAACTTGTTCTCTAACAGAAAAAGAAGTCTAAATTAGAAAACAAGCAGGGCTCATCCTAGTCAAACTGGATGATAGAGATAAGATCTCAAAAAAAATACTAAGAATGAATGTGATATCACAACTTTAAAAAAATACATAAATGTGAGAGCCTAGATATTCAAAGGTAAGATTACATGCAACAACCCTGCAAATGTGAAAGTATGGCAATACACAATTAAGGTCACCTAAACAACCTTAACTCTGCTCCAATATCACTGACCATAGCTATATAAAGAGACAATTTTCAAACACACACCTTTATCATATCAATAACCTGAAAAGCCAGTTAAATCATGGACTTCCTTACTTTTGTAGAGAGACTAGTAAAATACGGTGGACTGAAAGCTGAACTGCACGTGTCTGTTAAATCTCTTTAGTAAACTGCTACTGCTTTGTTAAAGACCATATGCTGCTGCTGGTAGATAAAAGCTGTTACAACTTTTCACTAAGTGACCACATTAAGGATAATTCCCCACTGCAAATAAGATTTCAAAAGTGAAAGTGGTCATGCTGTGAGACTTCATAGAATCACTATCAGTATTGCCACACTGCAGTTAAACATCCACAGCTGGATGTGTCAGCTGACTCAAGCTAGTGGGGCTTGGGCTCCAGGGTAGTTAAACTGGAGAAGTTTGGGCTTGGGTTGCAGGCTGGGCTCTGGGATCCTGCAAGGGCAGAGGGATCCAGACACTCGGCTCCTGCCTGAGCCTGAAGCTCTACACAGCAATTTTAACTTCCACAGCCTGACCCTGTGAGCCGAAGTCAGCTGACCTGGGCCAGCTGTGGCCGAGCTATGAGTCTTTTACTGCAGTGTAGACCTACCCTATATCCGGGGCTATAACCCTCTGATGGGTTAAATCCAAATGGTAGTTTGCATACCAGAAGCACAGGGGAGAGGTGTATTTGTACATATGTATCAGACATACATACAAAACCAATGGCCAGTTTAGTTTCTTGACTCTACAGGCAAACTATGGAAGTACATTAGCTTTAAGATGTCTGTAGTCATAGACGGTAAATTTCAAATTAATATCAAATTCGCCTTCGTATTGTCTCCATCTTACAGACAAGGTACAGTGGAGATGCAAGGTCGAAGGAAAATGTGAGAAGAGTAAAGGTTGTTTGAGTGAATGTATTTCTACTCTTTCTAGTTTTATCTTAAAGTGTAACTTTATCTTTGACTTTTCAGGCTAACTTTTCCGATTTCCCCACAGAAACTAGAATGTTCTCTTAAGGGCTTCCTCCATAAATAAATCAAGACATCAAAAACCTTATTTATTTATTGCCTAGGCTTGCTTAAAGTAGAGGTTTTCAACCTTTTTCTGCATAAGCATCCAGTCAGAGGGTCCATACAGGGCACTCTTGCTTCTCCTGTGTCCTGGATCTTCTAATAATAAAGTTTTCCACACCCTCTTTTGGGATTTTCTAAGTGTCCTTTTTTACAGTGCAGTTTCAGTGCTAGCAAAGTGCTCCACTTGTCCCCCAACAGTTACCTTTCCTGACCTGGATCTAGAGTCTCCAGGGCCCTGAGGCACTTTGCCCTCCACGGAGACAGAGCAGCCCCCTGTCCTCCTCCTGGCCTGCCTCCTTACTGACCAGGACTTAAGAGCTTTTCTAGCCCTCACTTCTCCCAGCCCCAGCTGTACCCACTTAGCCCAGCCTAGTGCTGTGGCCTAGTCCTCATTATTAGGGCTCCCTGCTGGGCTGTGCTAGCCTCTGTCCCTGGCCTTGCTGCCACAAAGCAGGGTTTAACCTGTAGTGGCAGGGCAATCATGGGGTTTTTACCCTAGCCCTGCCACATATCCCCATCCCATGCTAAAAAACTCCATGGGCCACCTGTGCCACAACTGTTTTTCCACACATAAAAGCCAGTGGCACGGTTAGGAGGTAGCGAACAGTGCAATTGCCTGGGGCTCCATCCCACAGTGGGCCGCACAAAGCTAAATTGCTGAGGCTTTGGCTTCAGCCCCACATGGCAGGGCTCAGGGCTTCAGACACTAGCAAGTCTAATGCCAGCCTTGGTTGGCAGAATCTCCAAGGCCTGCTTGTGTACTCCAAGGAGCCCCCAAATCCCTGGTTGAGAACCACTAGCTTAAAGGAGGAAGATGTTTGTTTGCATAAGGTTTTCAAAATGCATGAGCAAATTAGGTGCTGAAAGTTATGGTAATAGTCTTTGATATATAGTTTCTAGAATCATCTGCAACAGGCTATCTGGTAAATCAGTACTATGTGCCTATAAGATATACTGTAGGTTATTATTCCAGTTTAATTATCTTAACTGAGTCCCTAATTTAAAAAATAGGCACAATCATAAGTTTTACAGACAGTTTCAAACTATAAAACAAAAAGACAAGGTTACAGTAGCAAGAATGAAATTTATTGACTATAGATCTAAACATTCCAATTTCCAAAAAATCAAGTATGTAATCTATGCATCATGGATAAAAATACTGATACTCCATTGGAAGTTATAATGCATTAGCACCAGAAACTAGCAGCATCCAAACTTGACTTAATATTGAACATATTTTCTCGACGCTGTTTGGTATAAACATTTGCCTCTCCTTTCTGTAACCGCCGTCTCAGAGCTGCTTTCTGCTGTTTAGTCAGTTGACGTTTTATCTTCTGTTTCACCAGTTCCTAAAAATAATTAAACCACATGCATCAGTATTGTTTTTGAGACATGTAACATTTTAGGACATACTAGTTTATATTTACACAGTGCTTTCCCGTCCAAAAGTGCTTTATGCACAGATATAAAAAAAGGTGATGTTTGGTGCCTGGAGACTTTGTGCCTTTTTAAATGAAAAAAAGTTACCTTATGGATATTGTAAGTCATTGGTCCTTGTCATTTGGCTTGTGGCCTTTTTTTTTTTTTTTTTTTTGAAAAAGTACTGGCTGCAGAAGTGATCTGAAATTCTTTGTTCCCCTGCAGAGAGTCAAGATACCTAACAGAGTTTAGGATATATGCTCTTACAAAGATCCACAGACTGTGTCATCTTTTGTGTCTTGCTGTTGCAGGGTACTTGGAGTCCCATAGAAACGAGGCACACACAGAGCTGCCGAATAAAAGTGGTGAGTTTATTGAGGGCAGACAGTGACACACCCGCAACGGGGGCTCCCTTCGTTGCTGCCACTGCGAGATGGGGAAAGCCCGACGCATCGGAGCAATGCTCAGGGTGAAGCCCATTATGCAGGGGCACGCTGACACAGAAATACCCATGCACATTTAATCTCATGCATACCTCATGAATAGTTAATAACTTGTTTTGCTTCATTAGTATCACACAATCCTAGCAGGCAGGCAGAAGCTGGAGGACTCTGGTGTACAATAGATAACGCTGACATGCAAGGATGTTGCCTTGACCGGGAGTAACCTTTCCCTGGTGTCTAGCGTGAGAGCGTTTCCTATATGCATACCGTCACAAAATCTTCTCACACCCTACACTTGCGCAGCCTCAA
Source organism: Sternotherus odoratus (assembly GCA_032164245.1). Taxonomy (NCBI): domain Eukaryota; kingdom Metazoa; phylum Chordata; order Testudines; family Kinosternidae; genus Sternotherus; species Sternotherus odoratus. The sequence goes on along the minus strand of JAVMKO010000007.1, from coordinate 57,290,082 downwards.
CCGCAGATGGTCACTTGAACAGTAACTACCAGTTAACTAAACAGACAGTTGTTTTCTAGTACTTTGATACATACCTTCCACAATGATTTATTCATGCTAGGTCCTACTTGCCATCATGATGGCAATAGCTACACATCTCATTAAGGGGACTAATACTGTTAATTGATGTTGGGAGAATAGTTAAAGAAGTAATATTTGAAAAATTATGCCTGAGCAAGTCATTGACTGAGATTTTAGCAGTATATTGCAGCCTCTCCTCCTTTGACACATCATAATGCATCTTTCGCCTTACCCAATTTGACAGAAACCACAGGCGTGGCTGCTTCTATTGAAATAACTTGCAGGAGGCAAACTTCAAATATCTCATCGAAACAAAACAACAAAATCTTTCATAAAAACAAGACAACCTCCCAAACTAGCCTAAACTTCAGTGGAAGGCAGGCATGAATCAAGGATAATCCACGGACCTAGGCTCAGGGCTAAAAGGCTGACCAGTTGAAAACAAAAAATGAAGAGCAGATCTATACTAACCCTTACGTTTATATAACGTACGTTGCTCATTGGTGTGAAAAAGTCACCCAGGCGTGACAAGCTACAGTGACCTATGCGCTGTCCACACTAGTGCTAAGTCAGCGGGAGATGATCGCCTGCGAACATAGAACCTCTTCACCAGACGTGCTGCAGCTGTGTCAATGTAGCGCTTCTAGTGTAGACTAGCCCCAATACAAAACTCCCACAGCAGCTCAGGAAGTACAGAAGTTGAGGTCCCAAAAGCACCATCCACCTGATTGTGTTGCACATGTGTATGTTCTGTTCCTGTTAAATGTATAACTAAATACATTACTATTTTTACTGTAAAATGTACTCCATAAAATGCAGAGTGTAAAATGTAGCTGAGTTAGTGTTGTTACTGTAACTTTAGTTTTTGCATTTCCTAATTTAGGGCCTTTGATACTATAAAAGAGCAATCAAGAGTGAGAGCACATTGAGGGCTGAGAGAGAGAAAATAGCGCCTATGGATCACTTATTACTCAGCCTGTACACATGGGTGGGGAATGTTACAGCCTTGTCTTTCATCCCCTTAACAAGCAAGCCAGAAGAAATGAGCTAGCACAGAAGTAAGCTGCTACAGGACTGGAACAAAATTAATTCCAATGTGATTTTCACAGTTCAATCCAAAAAATGAATATAGCTTTTTTCATTTAACCAACTATTTTATAAACTGAAAACAGCCTGCAGTTAATGCCTAACTTGTTTTCTACCTCAGCATTATATAAAAAAATGCAAAGAAGCTCAACACACATGATGGGCGGCGGGTGGGAACAAAGCATGAAAAATAAAAAGAAACACTAATATTTTCTACCCTGAGCACTGAAACACAAAATTAGTTGGTCCACCTAGCTCAGCATCCTGTCTTTTGACAGTTGCCGGTGCTAGATACTTGAGAGGGAATGAACAGACAAGGACAATTTATTGAGTGAGATGAGTCCCACCTTCTGGCAGTCAGAGGTTAAGGGACACCTAGAGTTGTATCCTTCATTATCTATTAGCCATTGATGGACCTATTCTCCATGAACTCATCTAATATTTTTAACACAGTTATGCTTTTGGCCTTCACAACGTCCCATGGCAACAAGTTCCACAGGTTGACTGTGTGTTGTGTGAAGTACTTCCTTTTATTTATTTTAAACCGGTTATTAATTTCAATGGGTACCCTCTGGTTCTTGTGTTATTTCAAGGGGTAAATAACATTTCTTTATTGACTTTCTCCACACCATTCACGATTTTACAGATCTCTATCATATCCCCTTTTCTACTCTGAACAGTAAGTCTTTTTATGTCTCTTCATATGGAAGTTCCATATCCCAATCATTTTTGTTAACTGTCTCTGTACTTTTTTCCAATTTTAATACACTTTTTTTCAGATGAGGCACCCACAACTTCAAGGTATGGGCATACCATTGATTTATATAATGGCATTACGATAGTTTCTGGTCTTATTACCTATCCATTCTGAATGGTTCCTAACATTGTTAGCTTTTTTAATTGCTGATGCACATTGAGCGGGTGTTTTCAGAAAACTATCCACAATGATGCCAAGATTTTTTCTTAAGTGGTAATGGCTAATTTAGATGCCATCATTTTGTATAGTCAGGATTATGTTTTTCAATGTGTATTATTTTGCATCTATCACCATACAATCTCATCTGCCATTTTGTTGCCCAGCACCCAGTTTTGAGCAATTCCTTTGTACTCTTCATAGTCAACAAGAGAGTGATTTGCCAGGGTGACTTGTGTGCAGGAATTTAACTTCAGAAAACACCCCCTTCGCACCCTAGCCCTTACATGCTAAGTGGCTCTTGTTTCTCTGGCAATTAAGGGCACTCAACATCAAGCCTCAAGATGCAGTTCACTTTCAAAATAATTCGCAATAAAAATAGGGACAAAATTGATTTCAGTCATTGTTTCTCCTCACACTTTTTTTTTTTTTTTTTTTTGGCAAACAATTCCATTTAACATTTTGTAGCTTGGAGAAATCTGAAAGTAAACTACTCCCCCTTGTGGTTCAAAATAGTACAGGACTATTCTGGCAACATGCACACAAAACAACCAGAGAACTTTTGCAGCATTAACACAAAAAAGGCAGCAAAAGCACATCATATTTTAAAAAGTGGATTATACATGAAAAGGATTTACTGTCATGCCAGACATCACAAACATTTTCCACTGAATATAGCGAGACTCCTCTTGGAGGTCAATGTCGAAATGAGTAATTATGACTGATGTGAGCTACTGTGGCCCATGGAAACTTTTTTCCTGTTGGTTTATAAGTACCCACATCCAGCAGGTGAACTGCAACATCACATCTGCTTCTCCTGCCTCTTCTCAATACCAGCTTCTATAGAATTGGTTCTTGAACTAAGCATAATGAAACAGAACTGAAGCTGCTGTGTGTAAATGGAAATACCTCGTCAGATACATTTCTGTTACCATATCCAATGTTACTAAGATGCTGCTACTTTGCATATTAACCTGCCAGTCTCCTCTGACAAAAAACAGAAAAGATGACAAAGGTCCACCAATTCCTACTATGCAGCAATTGCAAAAAGTTAGTAACGTGGGATATTCAAACCTGATCCTAACAACTCATGCTTAAGTGATCCAGGCAGATGGTAAATGGGGGACCCTACTATCCTCACAGACCCTACCGCCAGGGAAAAATCCTTCTCAGACTGAAGTGCATATACTGTCCTAAACAAGTAAATCTTAGTCTTTTCATCATAATCATGCTAAGGGAGGGAATGACTTTCAGATTTCTCCAATCACAGTAGCATTGGATATGGTACTGTCAAAGTGCTTTGGACTGAATAGATCAAAGCTTTATTATTTTAAAATTTTGCAAAATCCAGTTTTTCTTTGGTAGTTCATTTTGAATAAATCCACAGTCAAGTTTGTGAGAGTGCATGCAGTAAGATGCCTACCTTATCTCCACCCCAAAGTAATTAAACATTTTAGCCTAAAATAGCAGGGATTTTCAAGTGAAATCACATAGCTGAAGTTGGCATATCTTCAGCCGACTTACCTGCCGTCCTCATGGCGGCGGCAGTTGGCGTCGCGCTCCCCTGTCAACTCCAGCTTGCACCTCTCGGCGAGCTGGAGTTCCGGAGTTGACGGGGATGCCGCGGGCGATCGATGTCTCGCGTCTTCACGAGACACGAGAAATCGATCGCCAACAGATTGATCGCTACCCTAAGAATTTAAAGATTGTTCCTGTAGTGTTGTCAGCCCATCCCTTCTGCCAGAGGATTCCTGAACTATCACAGGAGTCATAGCTGTCTGTTAGCTCATGGTTCTAATCCTGAAGTTCCTTCTAGCACTCACAATAGGATTTCAATAAAAGGTGACAATTCTTACTCCAGGCAACTATTATGCATATAAAAGGATTGAGAATACATTTTCTTCTAAGTTCTGGAAAATAATTTTTTGGATAGAATTACTCCAATAAATACAGCCAACATATAAAATTAATCATCCATATACACAGATAGATAAAATATACTAAAAAAAACCCCCAAAACAAACAAACAGGCAAATGCTCTGGAAATAATACAACCACTTGAAGGCACTCTTGTATAAAGCCAGGCTACTCCATAGGAATAAAAGCATCAGTTAATAGGACAAAATCACTATAGTGTTCCTCGAACAAGTGAAGTCCTTCATACACAAACTACAATCTATCAAAAATGAAAAAGGCTGCCAAAATAATTATGACAGTGATATATTGGCTGTTATACAAAACATTCCTAGGATATGTACCCTTATCCATTCCTAGGATATGTCAACAATCATCTGGACATTTTGATTCATGAAATATGCTATGTTTGGATAAGGACACATGCCTAAAAGTTTGCAGAGATAGTTTCTTATTCATATTTGCAAATGAAATGTAAACAAAACCATCTCACCTGGTTTGCAAAGGAAAGCATCTATAGCTATAACAGATTTTAACCCATAGAAAGGTTATCTTACTAGTGAGGTGTATCAGCAGATATTACCGAATTATTTCTTCATTTAGTACAGCAGAAGATATGTTAACTTGTACAGAGTATTTTAGTCATCCTTTCCTTCAGAGAGCTTTCTAAAATGAGCTTGCATATACTTAAAGTATGGCAGAATGAGTCAGCACGGCTATTTTTAGTTGAGTAGGGGGTTGAGGTATTAAATACAGCTATACAAATTCTGTCATTTTTCACAGAGTCAAATTTACACTACTGAAGTTGTTTAATACCAAAGTTTTAGGGAACGGTACTAAAGATATTTCCAGGAAGAGAGGAGGTGGGTGGGTCAAATTGCCTTTTGATTTATTTTAAATGTACTTCTCACTTTAGATCCAAACCATTTTTTAAGGTTAGCTAGCAATAGAAGGGAACAAACTGATTGTATGCTAGATAGTGGCCTACCAACATATACATTTGTGGTTGCTTACATGTAAAAAAGAGTTCATATTATTCCTGAGGAAGTTCTGGGCATCTGCAGACATGCAGAATTTTTCTGAGCCACATAATTTTCTATTTTCCCACATAAAATACATTTAGCGCAAGTGCTACAATTCCGCCTTTTGCCCATCAGAGGCTGCTGTGGCATCAGAACACCCAGCAGCATGAACAGTGGCAGAACTGCAGCACTTCTGGAGCAGAATGTATTTTCTGTGGGGAAAAGAAATCAATGCCCAGTGCTGCAGAATTCTCCCAGGCATAGAAGTTCATCACAGCACCCTGCCCACGGAGCCAGGTTCAGACAGAGTGGAGTACACAGGGCTCCTGGGGGGGGATAACAGATTGGGGTTCAGCTTAAGCAATGGACTCGGGAGCTAGTGGGATGACAACATTGAGCCTGGGGATGGGGGCTGCAGAGACCCCTGGGATGGGGAATGTGGGGTCCAGGGCAATGTGTTTGACTGAATGGGAGAGACTTGGGGTCAGCATGGGAGAGGGTTCCCAATTCGCCAACGACCCCCTTTTCTCCCCTTGAAACCTTTCCCAGCCATCTCCAGGTTCACTCCTTCCCTCCTCCTTAACTCCTCTTCCTTCCCTCCCCCTGACTCCCCCAAGCCTTTGCATTACTTCTAACAGGTGTGGAAATCCAGTTCTGTATTGTAATTTAAATGAATTACTCAAAATTCTCCATTAATATGCCTAATAAGGAATCTATTTGTAACCCCCCCACCCCACCCCCCAAAAAAGAAACCTCAGCCTACAATTTTTTTTGATGGGGGAGGGTCTGTTTTGTTAGACATACTCGCTGACATATATTTTACAATAAATTACCAAAATAATTGAAACTGGCATAATTACATTGTGTTATTTTGACAAATCAAATAATCAGACTTGTGCAGAATTTTCAAAGATTGTGTGCAGAATTATTAATTTTTTGGTGCAGAATTCTCCCAGAGTATCATATGTTGGAGTTGTACTTAACTTGTTGGACATCTAACTGGCAACTGCAACCCAAAGAGGAGCACAGTCTGGTGGCAAACAAATCTTTGGGAAGTATTGGAGATCTAATCACCATTTGATTAGATGGTGGGGGCGGGGAGGAAGGAGGAGAAGGTTGTTAACATGATTACTTAAAATGGTATTATCAGCCCTGTTTTCTCCTTCTTCCACTGCACATTCCAGGAAAGAGTTATTATTCATTGCAGGTCCATGTCACACTTTCCCCTTTTAAACTTTTGAATTTGATTAAAAAGTACACAGACTGCAGGCCATGTTATTTCATATAAAGCTATAAGACAGCCTGCTGGGAATGGGTGGCAACCTTCACCCCTGAGAGTGAACACACCATCTTTGATGCTCTTGATCTCTACTGGCTGAGACTGCAAGTTTAGAAGTAGGCTGCCAAGACAACATAAAAAAAATCATACACAAATAAGGCCTATAAATTCGTTGTCTGGCACAAGTGAACATGCACAATCTAAAAATTCTCTCTGCTGAAAAATATATTATGATAGAAGAAACAAGCCTATAAGAACATCATGCTTTCTTCTTAGATGACAAGGTTGTTAGAGGCAAAAGCCTCCGAAGAGCACAATTCCACCTAAAATAGCTGATATGGTTAACGTTACATCAATCAAGTTTTGCAGTGTCTCACAATTGTTCTGAATTTTCTGCCTCCCTCTACAACAGGGGTCTCAAACTCAAATGACCACGAGGGCCGCATGAGGACTAGTGCACTGGCCCGAGGGCCACACCACTGACACACATACATACCCTCGCTGCCCCGGCTCTGCCCCCACTCCACCCTTTCCATGAGGACTAGTGCACTGGCCCGAGGGCCGCACCACTGACACACACACATACCCTCGCTGCCCCCGCTCTGCCCCCACTCCACCCCTTCCATGAGGACTAGTGCACTGGCCCGAGGACCGCACCACTGACACACACCCTGCCCTCGCTGCCCTGGCTTCGCTCCCACTCCACCCCTTCCAAGAGGTCCCACCCCTGCCCCACCTCCTCCTCTGAGCACGCAGCTCCCCATTCCCTCCTGGAAAGCACTAGGCACCGCCAACAGCTGTTTGGCAAACAAAGCAAGAGCAGTCTAGGAAGTCCAGAGCTAGAAACACGTGCGGCCCAGCCAGGCAGCAGAGAAGCCGCCACTTCTGGCCCCTCCGTCCTGCAAACTGCTATGGGGGGACCGGGAGGGGGGGGGCACCAGGAAGCTTGGCGGGCCGCAGGGAAGGGCTTTGCGGGCCGCATGTGGCCCCCGGGCCGCATGTTTGAGACCCCTGCTCTACAATCAGGAGAATAAAATACTCAGGGCCCCATGTACTCCACAGCAAATTAGACTTCAATTCTGTGGCAAAGACCCTAAACTATGCAGTATTCAAGTGTAGCAGAAGGAAAGTCTGGACAATTTTATTCAAATTGTAAAAATTGAAGGTTTTACTGAATTAAATAGAAAAATTAATAATGCATCTGTTCTAGTATCCCCTACACTTTTCCTCACACAAAATTAAATATATTTAAGGCTGTGCCACATTTTTGGCTTTCAACAAACCACCATCAAAAACTTAGGTTCTGGAACACAATTCCATGATCATGGAGTCACAGAAGACACCAGAATCCAATAACACTAATTTGGACTGACCCACAAGTTACAGTTGGAAGACAGTTTTAAACAGAAAAACATTAGCATGTTACAATTTTAAAAATCTTAAGAGGTAAACTAGAAAGTATGTATACATTATTTACCTGAGGAATTGTTGAACAGCTCCCAAAACTGCCAGTGGAAGTGGTACTTAAGGTTCTCGATCTGTGTTCATTGATGTGAATCATACTTTCTTCATCTCTACAATATATAAATTGGATTTTTATTTCATCTAGCTAACAGACAAGACAAATATCCTTTGGCTACAATCCACCATATTCTAATAAGAAGTTTTACAGATACAGTCTGAAAATTAACACCACAATTTAATATTTGCATAACAAGGAAAATTTACATTTTGCAATATTAACTTGGCTTCAACGTGACGGGTGTTTTATATCCTCCAAAGATTTTCAGATCTGATTTGGAACATCATACAATGACCAAGAACATAATAAATGCCAGGAATGTTGTTCTAAAAATACTAAAGGTGACTAATATTTTATAGTTATGCTTAGTCAATGATCTCCATTTCAAATTTTCTTAGTTTACATGTAAAATATAAACCAGCCAAATAAAAACCAAACCAAAAACAAGCAGGCTTGCTTCTTGTATCAGTGTATTGGCTATGCAATGCCAACAGTACTAACAACTTGTCTGTCAGCAAAGTAAACGAATATGACATGTAGCACAATGACGTTTTTTTTACTACAAAACAATTTTCATTCCCTACAAACCAAAGAAAAACCCCTAACAAACCATGATGGCAACATTTCATAGCTAAAAAGGGACATATGCAATATATCTATGTTTCTAATTCCCTCGCTAGTAATGCACATTACATAAGTTAAATATTAGGTTTTCCTTATGCCTATTCATGCTGTCCAGACAATAAACCCTTTCATTCAAAACTAACCTAGTGGGCTGCGGATGGGGAGAGAAAATGGGGCTACTGCTTGGTGTACTCATTCTCTTACACACACCTGTCCAGCCATCTTTTTTTGCTGGTACAAAGCTATGCATTAAGGGTCTAAGACAGATGTAATTATGATCTCTAAACAGGACAGGCAAGGAATTAAAAGCCAGAACAACAAATAGCTAAGTTATTATGATTGGTTTGTGCTCCTCAGCTACCTAGAATAATTTCACTTCAAGTAATGGTGTTTAAATTACAAACTGCACCACAAAAGTTATTGTGGAGTACTATTTTAACAACACGAAACCCTTTTTCATTGGTATAAAAAGTTTAAATATTTATCTAATAGAAAAGTGTACACTAGCTATAGAAGGTAAGTGGAACTAACTCAGACACCTGTCTAGTTATTACTTTTTGTACCCTGGAGCAAGACAACTAATTTGTCACACTAGAAAACACACAAATATAATACTAATCAATAGGTTACCTAGCATCTGGTCAAAAGGAAAGCAGCATATGTTCACTCAAAGATTAGAAATATATTTTCAGTTTAAGCATGGGTGGCTGAACAGCAGTGCACACTGAACTACTTGAAAGAGGTTCATTTATTGAAAAGAAGAAAAAATAAATGGAACCCTCCAAAAACAGTCATTATGAATCTATACCTGAAAGGCCTGAATTCTCTGTTTAATGTTGAGAAGTCAACCATATCAGGGCATTCATCTTCATACTCTTTGTCAGCAAGGTCTTCTCCTTGATCTATATGATCTTCAATTTTGGTGGTATTTTCAGTTCTCTTTTCATCTTCAGAAAAATCAATTGAAGAACTCTCTGCATTATTACTGGCTTTCCCTGCAATAATGTGCCCTTCAACTTTTTCTAGAGCATGGCTGAACTCAATCATATCTAAACTTTGTGCTTTTTTACTACTGTTAGCTATATCAACTTCTTTATTGCTATTCATGAAAACTTTAGAGGATTTCCTTTCAGCATCATCTTCCAATTCATGTGTAAAATTTATTTTGTTTTCTTTATCTGTGGTATACAAATTTACTTTCCCATCAAGATCATCTACAAGTGGTGTAAACTCTGTTTCATAATCCTCCTCATCAGGACCTGCTGGGAAAAGCAGTTCATCCTCCTCCTGCATTTCTTTTGTGTAGCCACTGGCTGCAATCTCTACATCAAGAGAGCACTCTCTCCTGGAAAAGATAAGAAGACTGAAGCATAAATAAATGGTTTCCCCTCAATATATTAAATCAATTTAGTATTTTTTTCCTAAAGAAATGACTACCAAAGTGCACGATCATTAAACTGCCAGTGTTAAAGGACTAACAAAGGTATATTAACCCTTACACATTCTGAGTAGAACCTTACATGATAGTCTCATTGAACTAAATAGGAGTACATGTGATAGAATATGGCCCATAAAAGTACAATGCCATTTGTAGAAGAAGTTATCACACACTGATTATTTCAGCATTTACAGCTATATGACTGAACAATGTCCGTACACTTCTGCTGAAGTGTAATTATGATTTAACATTGACTTAAGTGTATTACACTACATTACATAATCCAGAAGCACTTTAATTCTGCACTTCTAAAAAAATTATATATTTTGCGTGTTCTGGTTAAAGTATGGTTTCCTTCTGAAAAGTGACTGAAAAGAGCGTGGTAGAGTTTATTATTTCAATATTTCCTAGATCAGATGTACTGACAAGGGTTTTGTTTTGTCTTTCAAAAAAGGACATGAAACTTGAAAAAGCAAATTTCCGTTTGAAAACTTTGGAACTTAGAAAACACCTCTGCCTTGTCCATCATCAGCAGTACAGAGACCACTAGCTCATTCTCTCATAGCTGTGTTGTTCTAACTGGAATAAAAATTTACTTTGAAGTAAACAGATATGATTGAGGCAATGAGCTGATCTGTTGAATAACAGGTGTTCTTTTTATACAGTTGTTTTTAAAAATAGAACTATATTTCAGTGGTTTTCATTATCTGAGGCCTGATGACCATGATTTACTAAATTTCTTGAAAAACCTCCACTCCAGATGAATCCACATAAAGGAATGCCCCACAAGTGCAATAATTGGGTTGAAGGGTGAGAAAAATATTGTTCTGGATTATTGTGGCATCTCTTAATGATATGTCTTGGAGCACCATTTGTATCTGGTCTTGGAAAAACACAGGCATTACTGGTCTGCTGGTAATAAAACGTAAAATGAGGGTGAAATTTCAGGATGTCACCTACAATGATTTTGGTTGGACTGAGCACTGACATTTCTGATACTAAAAATTAAATCCTATATTAAAATGAAAAGGAAAAAGAAGAGACACATACAAGGCTGTCCCCCAATTTTCCAGCAAAACACTTCATGGAGCTCATTAATTGAACAGCATACAACTGAACACCAGTTGTGAACATTTTGGCCAATGTTCTCATAATATAAAACTGGTAGAGAGAGCACCCTCTCATCTTTACTGATCAATGGAAGACCTATCATCAAATTACATTTCTCACCTGATATCCTGGAAGGTTGGGAAAAGTTCACTTTCATAGCTGAAACGCTTCTTAAAAAAGTCTCTAATACATTTAACATCTCTGTCAAAATACCTGGAAAAATAAAGGATTATTTTGCACAGAATTAAAGTTGAGACCTACAAGCTTCTAAACCTCTCAAGTTCTACTTCATATTTGTCACAATCATAACTTAAATAGCTTCTGTGTATTAATCCTTCCACATAAGCACATCTTAAATTTCTTCTGAATTTTAGAAAATGAGGTATTTTTTCAGCTTTGTCAAACTTCATTTTTTATTAGTCAGATTTGTTCTGGAAAGGAAATCCCTGTTGTCTTTTTTTCCACTTTAGTAAACTGTGATTAAGCTACCACACTGCTGAAAAGAGAAAATTCAACGACACAAAAACGAACCACACAGCTTCCTGAGAATCTCTGCTAGAGCCAATCATATGTCCACTCTAAATTTTGACATTTATGTCCATGTATAAATAAAATTGAGCACATTTTTGTGGTACAATTCATTGTAGAAGATGACATTGCTAGAAGACAATTAAGAGTGGATAAATAAGAATGAATAATCGGTGCTAATAAATTACACTAACTCCTCATTTAAAGTTGTCCTGGTTAACGTCGTTTTGTTGCTGATTAATTAGGGAACATGCTCATTTAAAAATGTGCAATGCTCCCTGAGGTGGGGTGGCTGCCCCACCCCCATGCAAGAGTAGGCCAGTGTGGCTGTGCAGACTGACAGCCAATCAGAGGGCCTGCCAACAGCCAATCGGGGCTCGGCTAGGCCCTATAAGAAGGTTGCCCAGGAAGGGAGCAGTCAGTCTGAGTAGGAGACCAGCACCTTGGACAGGCCAGGCCAGGCCAGGCCAGGCCAGCACAGGAGAGCTCCAGCCTGATACCTGCCAGACTACCACCTGCCACACTGCTGGCCCTGAGCAGAAAGGCCTTGAGGCTGCAATGGGTCAGAGGGGAAGTGACCCAGGGAAGACTGAAGGCAAGGGGAAAGGAGGGCAGAGAAGCTGCCCTTAGAGGGTCCCTGGGTTGGGACCCAGAGTAGTGGGTGGGCCTGGGTCACCCCACACCCCGCTGCACTGTGCTGTGGAGCAGTGGCTGAGTCAGGTTGCAACCTGCCCCGAGGTAAGAGGGGCTAGACTTGGAGGTTGTGGAAGGCTGCTGAGGCCGGTGCAATGGCTTCTGTTAGCTCCCCCCCACCCCAGAAGTGGGAGAGGAACTTGGGGGCACTGTCCTGAAGAGGACAACGGGAGCGAGGAGCAACGCGGGTCCAGACCCCAACACAGGGCGAGAGACAGACGGGACACCACCACCAGAGGGAGCACCGCTCAGGACTGAGCTAATTCCTGGACTAACCAGCGGGAGGTGCTGCGGTGGTGAGTCCAACCCCCTCACACTCCCTTATAAAGTAGTTTGGCAGTCGCCTGCTTTGTCCACTGCTTGCAGCAAGATCAGCCTGTTGCATCTAGCTGGTGGGGGCTTGGAACCAGGGTGGACTGGAAGCCACCCAGCAGGTGATCAACGGCCGGCAGTTTAGCTGTCCCTCCCCCGGGTCATGTTGCTGTTCCTACCCTCTGCCTTGGAGCTGCTTCCTGGAGCCTCATGCTTGCTGGGGGTGGGGGAAGAAGGAAGAGGGGAGAAGGGGGCTAATTTTAGGGTTTTGCACCCCACTTATCCCATCTTCCATAGAGCAGGGGGGACACATGTTAGGGTTCAGGACAGAGGGAGCTTCCTGGCAGCAGCTGCCATCTCAGCTTGCTGATTAACTTAAAAAGGCAGTGTACTTAGAGTGCGGTCAGTGTACTTAAAGGAGTACCATCTCCCATACTGTTTCCCCTCACTCCATTCGTGCTGCCTTGTAGAGTATGAGGCTACATTAACAGCAATGGAGTTAACACTTGAGGGCTCAGCCAATTGCTAGATCATCATTTAGCAGTAAGGCATCCCCTGAGAAATATCCCACCCTCTGACTTCACCACCTCAACCAAGCTTCACAATCATCATCACTGTGTACTAGAATTATATAATCTTTTGTCTGGTCAGTATTAAATTGTTTAAATTTGGAACCTAATGCCCCCTATTTACGTTAATTCTTATGGGGAAATTGAATTAGTTTAACGTTGTTTCGCTTAGTCACATTTTTTCAGTTACTATACAACAATCTCAAATGGCCAAACTGATTTAGAAAATGCCGTAAGACTGAATATGTACCATTCTGCATTTGGATGAGATGTTGACACCATCTGTGGGAAATCAATCATGGTAACCTGGTCCTCGCTGTCCAATAAGAGATTGAATTCATTGAAATCTCCGTGAATCAAACCATGGTTGGCAAGTTTTACAATTAGTTCCATTAACTCACTATACACAGATGCAGGATCTTCTAGTTGATGCACTTGGCACCTAAAAACATTTTAATAGAATTCTAAACTATTAAGGATATAAGAAAATAAGTTAAAGCAAAAACCACTAATCCATTGCAAAATAAACCCCACCGTTCTTCAGATTTGGCACTCTTGTTTCACTGACTTATGAAACTCCAGAATAACTGAGTATGGAAAATAAACTATTTTTTTCATCCCTTATAGTATTTTCTCCAGAGCAGAATTGCAAAATAATGATGGACTGGAGTGGTGATGCTTGTGCTGCTGCTGTCAATGCATTAACTGTTGTGGAAATAAAGAAAGCTTCCCTCTGTAGCATCTTTCACTGCACTAAATTCACTTCATAAATAGGAGGTGGGAGGGTAAGTGCTGAAAATTTGAAAGGCATTTTCTTTTCATTACTGTTCAGTTAATTTAAATTTTGGTTTTGCTTCCTTTTTGATTAAACAGCTCACTTGAGATACCTACCTTATGTTAGAATGTGACCTGTTTCTCCCCCCCCCCCCCTTAAAACTAAGGTTGAATTACTTTCTATACTAGAATAAGTATAAGGGTCGTATGGGACTATAGCCACTACCAAATTGGCCTTATGCATTTATCTGTGCAAACAAAATCAAATCAGCTTTTCAAATATAAACTTGAAAAAAATATAAACTTTAAAAATATTTTAATGTTTTAAAAATCAGTGTGTCAGATAATGCACGACTTCACAATTAAACACAACATGGCCTCTCCTAACTGAAGATTACTTGCCTCCAGCACTATTATTGTAACACCAAAATCTGTATGTAAAAAAGAAAATTTCTTTCTGAATTTGAAAGTTGTGAGTAGTAACTTAAGAGTCAATTACAAGAACAAGGGCACTGAAGCCAAGGAAAGACCATACAGTAACATGAATGACACTTTTCATCAAGTGCAGTTGTCAGAGAGTAAGCTGCCCCACTGCAGTCTTTGGTGAACTGCATAAAAAAATTGTTTGAAGAAGGGGAAAAAAAATCTCATCAGGTGAAACGCTAAACCAAGAAGAAATGACCCTTGAGAGACTTCCTGGTAGTTAGTCATTTTATAGTGTCCAATATCAAATTCTTGCTTTGTATAAATTTTTTAACTTCTGAATCTCTTCACCTGGGCAGTGGCATTATTTGTGATACTTGCCAACACTGTCCAACCACTGTTTGAGGTTTTTAAACATGTCACCAATCTGTTTTTAATTCCTTTTTGCTGGCTAAAGGAACAGCCCATTTCTTTGTATGGGGAAGGAAGAAAGGAGGGGAGCCTAACAGGAATTCCTCTCCCAACTAACCTGAATTCCAAGGTGCTCTGTTACTATAGTCAGGCTGGGCTCCAGAGTATCAATTGACTCCATGGAGAATGGTGGGCCACTGTTAGCTCCTATCTGACTGAAAAAGCATAGTCATTGTCTTCTACATAAAATATTCAGCCATCATTCTTACCTACACTACTGAATCAGAGTGCCACTGAGCAAGTACCTTAATTAAGACTTCCAAAATCATAGTTACTGTATTCAAGTTAGTCTTAAATGGGAGTTTGTGCCTCAAGTAATACTTACAGAGGGTAACCACTAATAAGTTCCATAACTACTGCATGTCTATTGTAGTCAAATGGTTTTGGAACAGGAAATTTTCGATCATGCAAAGCCTGGAAAGAGACAATGTGTTGCAAGGTTAGTGCTATTGGATACAAAAGCAAAGAAGCAAGTTCTCATACATTATTAAATCGTACATATTGTAAACTCTTAGTGGCAGAGGGTATATATTCTTATTGAGGTACAGTACCTAGCACATTTGGGGAAACACCACAATATAACTTATAACAAAAAGATTAATGTGTCCCACAAACTATACAAATCTTTTTACATATCAAGTAATTGAGTAGAAAGATTTATAGATTATAAGGCCACAAGGGACCATTGTGATCATCTGTATAATCTCTCTCTCTCTCGGCCATAGGATTTCCTTGAATTAATTCCGGTTTGGATTAGGGCATCTCTTTCAGAAAAGATACATGCTTGATTTTAAAATTTCCAGTGAGGGAGAATCCAACAAAACCTTTTAGTTACTGCAATGGATAATTATTCTATTCATTAAAATCTGTGCATTATTTCCAGTCTGAATTTGTCTATCTTCAACTTCCAGTCCCTGGATCATGTGTTATACCTTTCTCTGCTAGACTGATTAGCCCACAATCAAATATTTGTTCTCTACCTAGATCTAATAGACTGTAATCCAAGTCACCCCATAACCTTCTCTTTGTTAAGCTAAATACAGGAACTCCTCACTTAAGGTTGTAGTTATGTTCCTGAAAAATGCAACTTTAAGAAAAACGATGTTAAATGAATCCAATTGCCCCATAAGAACTAATGTAAATGGGGGGAAGAGGGGAGGGCGGAGAGGTTAGGTTCCAAATTTAAATAATTTAATACTGTACACAGTGACGATGATTGTGAAGCTTGGTTTAGGTGGAGAAGTCAGAGGGTGGGATATTTCCCATGGAATGCCTTACTGCTAAATCAGGGGTTCTCAAAATGGGGTTCAGGACCTCTATGGGATCATGAAGTTAGTGCATGGGGGGGTGTAGTGGGGCGTTTGCCCCACTCCAGGAAAAAGGGTTTAAAACAGCCCTGCAAAGGGCTGTGGCTGGGGGCAAGCAGCTCCCAGGCTGATTGGGCAGAGGAGCCACAGCTGTGGCTGGGTCAATTAGGGCCCAGCTGGCCCTGATAAAAAGGGCTGTTTGGTGCAGAGATAGAGAGAGAGAGTCTCCTCTGGCTACAGAGGCAACTGGCCTGACTGCCGGGGCAGCTAGACAGGGTACCCAGAGTGAAGCAGGGCTGGGACAAGGCAAGAGGAGCTGAGAAAGCTCTGGCCTGGAAACCCTCAGGCAGCAGGGCCTAGGGGAAGGCCCAACAAAGGTTACTGAGGTTGCAGGGGGCAGCCCATGGCCCATGGCTGCAGAGGGTGCTCTGGAGGCTGGATGAGCTAATTCCCAGACAGACCAGCAGGAGGCGCTGCGGGGTGAGTTGCCACCCTCCTACAGGGGGGCCACAAGCTGCCAGCCTCTACCCCAAACCTTGCTTTGCATCCAGCATTTATAATGGTTTTAAATATATTAAAGTGTTTAATTTATAAGGGGGGAATCACACTCAGAAGCTTGCTATTTGAAAGGGGTCACCAATACAAAAGTTTGAGAACGACTGTGCTAAATGAACTAGCAATTAGCTGGGCTCTCAAGGGTTAATTCTCACACTCTAGAACAGGGGTCGCCAAACTACGGCCCGGGGTAAGAGGGGATCTGAAATGCACCTTGTATCATCACCATTTCCACTCTATTAGAGTACTCATGACTAATGCTGCAATTCTTTCACGGATGTCACCAATTTTGGACTTGAACAGTTACATAATAGGATTAAAAATACCTTCATGTAGGCAAATTCTTTCATGGCAGCCAGGCGGGACAAATAAAGCCATGACATTTTGTGTCTGTGCTTATGGTAGTCACGTTTGTTTTTTAGATTACGAAAGGAGGTTCTCCCAAGCCTATGCAGCTTTAATGCAAGCTGTTGCTCCTCTTCATTTGCAACAATATAAATATCTATAAAACAAGAAATAATTACATTTATCTGAGAGAATGTGCCACAGACTAAAGATTTGTGAAAAGTGACCAACTTTCCATACTACTTTTTTGCTCAATTACTACTTATACTGTTGCAAAAAGTAAATACATTGCAGAAGAATCAGCATAATTACCAATAACAGCATACCATCTGTAAAAAAATGAATGTCCTAAAGAGATCTCAAAAAGATCTCTAATGCATTAGTTTTTATTTTGGTATGACCTGTGATAATGGTCAGTGTGATAACAAGCAGTTGACACTGTCTGTTTCTGCTACTTACTCCCAAGTTTTGTAACCGGTTCTTCTTGATGTAACCAGACATTAGCACATTACAACAGCTCCCGATGAACGGATAAATTACAGAGGCAGAGGAACTTCCTGAGGTCTCCCTTCAACAAGGAAGTTAGGCCCAAAAGGGCTCCTAATGTAGCACAAATGTTTCCAGTACTGTGGGGAACACACCTCCTGGAACAAGTTTCAATAATGCTTCTAATTGCTCTGATTCACTACGTCTCTCTGCAGTAGGAAAACCAGACACTGCACCTCTAGAGATGTACTTGTTCCTTACAAGTCAGTCCTACAATGCTCTTCCTCATTCTTCAGTGAGGCTTCTATGCTAAGTCATCTAACATCACACCTCACTGCATGTCATACAAGGCTAATAGCAACCAAGGTAGTACTCTAATTTACTGTGCCATAGTATCCCATCTCAGCTAAGAACTGCTGAAGCTGTCCCATTTTACTTAAAATAGACTGGTAAGTTTGAATACACTGAACTGTTTGCATGCTCACATCTAGTGTTTGTCCTTGGTATAGAAGGATTTCTGGAAATCAGATTCTTGGTCACGTGATTTTTCTTTCTATTCTTTTGATATGTATTAATAAAGAACACCATATAAAAGCAGCATTGCATCAAAATGAAGGGTGAAATCATGGCTCCACTGAAGTTAAAGGCAAAATTCCTATTGAGTTCAAGGTCTCCAGAATTTCACCTGTTTCTCAAAGTTTTTCACAAGGTCTTTAAACAAACAATTCAAATAAATAAAAATGTACCCAAAGCAATACAAATACCATCTAACTATCATTTCAAGTGACTACTCAAATATTAGGAGAATGTCCAAAGTAAAGGGAAAATTCTAGAGTCATTCAAGTAAAGAAAAATTCAAAAAGTTTGCTGAGGGCATGATAAGGCATTTCAAACATAATGACAGTGTAGTTTAAGTTTCTGATAAATTAGTGAACTATTTAGACAGATTAAACTTTCCTGGATTACTTGTGACAAGTCCAATATTCAGAATAATAGCTATATTTGTTTAATTTTTTTTTTAAAGTTACCTGATTCTTTGCCAACACCCATCTGGTTTCCAACAGAGTTGACAACTTGTCGAGATGATAGAGTTTTCAAGGCAAGGTAATCATACCCTCCATTAGTTAATCGGTAGCCCTGGACAGCTGAAAAAATATCAGAGAGCAAATTCTGTGAAATGTTATGCACACACCACTATTAGAATATTTCTTTTTAAAACCATTTTACGGTAGTGGGTGAAAAGTTTCAACTGCTCCATCCTACTCAAGTAAAATTTCCCAAGTGTTGACTCTGAGATGCCAGCAAAATGAAAACAGTGGAGAACTATGCATTCACATGAAGATATTGGGGGGGGGCTGAAGGAGGAGGATATTGGGGAGGAAACAAAAATGGGTGAGAAAGAAAAAAGGGAACAGAGGGTGATAACTGAAGAAAGGGTGACAGTAAAGAATACAGGGTCAAGGATTCTAGGATTTTCTTACATATATTGAAGTGATGGCAAATTTCATATGTTTGTAGTATGAACAGGGGATGTCAAGAAACAGGAAAAATGCTTTAATTGCTTACATATCTGTTATTCTCTAGCTATAGCAAGAGAAGTATGGATTTACAATACAGAAGATAAATGAGAACTGCTACAAGAGACAGGATTTACTCTGAACCTGGATAAACATTTTCTGATTATATTTTTAAAACATTAAACACGGAGTATTTTTATGTGCAGCAAACATTAGCTGATATAAAAAAATATTATCTCCTTCACATTTTTGATAGCTTTGCACTGTAAAAATACAAGTATGAAAAGTAGAACAGCAAGATATGAACATATATAGAGGGTTTGTTATTGTCACTGAAAAACCAAAGATTGGTTGCTCCAAGGAACAGAACTTATGGAAAGATCAATCAGAACTTATGTAGCCCACATAACTTGGTGAAATTGTTGGCAGAATGGAATCTTGTTATAGTGATGCAAACTACCATATATACTCTATCATAAGCCGGTTTGTTGATAAGCTGATTCCCCAAAGATGGATAAGTAAAAATGTTATGTCCCATTCATAAGCTGACTCTGTAATTCAGGGGGCTGGCAAACTTTGACTCTCAGGCCATTAGGGTAAGCCACTGGCGGACCGAGACGCTCACAAGCGTCCACAAGCACAGAGGTAAACCCTGTTGAACCGGGGACAGCAACTGGTCGGGAGCGAGATAAACTGGGGGTTAGAGGTGTAACTCCTGTGACCACCCCCCGACTCTCTCCAGCCCATCCCTTCCCATCTTAGGTGGGACAGGCCAGGGGAGGATGCCTCTGGCCTGGCCACAATGTGCTCCGGTGGGCGAGGCCGGGCAGCACGGCCGCAGCCTGCCAGCCCCAAAGCTGCAACTGCTTTGAAGGCTGGGAGGAGAGCAGCATGGCCAGAAGGAGAGAGACTCTAGCCCCACCTCCTCCCTTTTGGCTCCGCTGCCTTTCCTTGCGCCCTATGTTGGGGGCAAAGGGCTGTGTCCCAGCTCTCCCCCTCTTTATACCCATTCATAAGCCGACCCCCTTCTCTGATGCTTCCCTTTTTTACTATAAAAAATTAGGCTTATGAACGAGTATACACGGTACTTCACCAGGTCTCTGTTAAGGTTTTTAAAAATATATGAATGCAATTTTTTTCCAAAAGGAACAAACTCTAATATTTCCACATCCAGTCTTTTAGGACAAATTAATGTTAAATTTATTTCTAAAAAAATGTAAAGATTCAGAATTCTATTTATCAAAACCTAAAGTGCTCTCAGATACATCAAGCATTATAAATAATCATCACAAATGTCAATATATTTCATTCTTATTATGGTAGGTCCTAATTCTACAAGATTTACACACGATTAAATGTATGCACTCTGAATTACTCTACTTAAATGAGGGGTCTACTGGTAGTGTGTAAAGATAAGCATGTGCAAAAATTTTTTGTAGGATTTAAACCTTATTGTTATGTATATATTTAGTGCTCTGAATTTTCTGAACAGTATTATGCAGCACCTTAGCAGCGCCATCATAAAATTGTGCTGAGATTTGCACTTAAATTAGATTAAAACTCGAGATTACACATCCTGTAGACTGAATTAATGCCTGGTCTCCATCTAAAAGTTTTACCTATGTAACAATTTATGTTAGATCAGATTTTTTTTTTTTTTTACCAGAATAGTTATACTGGTAAAAACTCTAGTGTAGATGCATTTATACTGGTATAAAGAAAACATACCAGTATAGTTATTCTCTCTCCAGTATAGAAAAGTTGTACCAATATAAAGCACCTTTATACCAATATAGTTAACAGTATAATCCTCTTTATGCAGATAGACTTCTATCAGTATAGTTAAAGTCTACAACTTTTCAGTGTAGACAAGACTTCACTCTCCTCCAATGGCAAAATCTCTTAGCCATGATTGGCTGTCCCTAGACCAGAGGTCCTAAAACTTCATTCTCATCTTAGTGACAACAAAAATTACTAGAAGGGACCGAAGCCTGAGTCCGCCCAATCCCTGCCATCTTGGGGTTTTGCATTTCAGTGTAATTGTGAAAAATTAAATGTGTACACATTGGATGACTATGCTAGAATGGACAGGGAGTTTACTATGGAGTTGCACAGTCTGAGCATGTTTGGGCATTATGTTTAGGTGACAAGGCATTTGGACAGATGAAAACATTTTAACTGATAATTTCTCTGATTTTTAACGATTGCATTGACAGGAAACACACTTGAGCAACTTTAATTCAAAAGTAACTATGATTTTCATGGGGGATTCATACTCACTTTTAGTTCGTTCATAAGCTAGGAGTCTATGTTTCACTAACTCTCTTAGAATTTTGTTACATCCTCCATGTTTCAGGCTGGCTATGGAGGCAATCAAGCTAGCAGGGACTATTTCATGATTCTTCATCCCCATCTCCACCTGAAATAATAAATGGAAGACATACATGAATCCTCCAACTAGATAATGAAATAACAGTTCCCTATATGAAGCCTAAACTTACTTTCCATACATACATTCACACAAACATATTGTACTGCATAACGTTTCTTTAATTTAACTCATCTTTTAAATTTGTTTGCTTGACCAGCAGTACTGACTGAGTTGTTTGAAAAGAAAATCTATAATCCCAATGGAGAATCTCTTGCGTAGGGAATGTAACATAAGGCCGCTAATATATGTAAGGCCTGAGAATTGTAACAGAAACCTACTGTCCTAGCCAGAAAAACTATGAACTAGAGGCCAATATGAGGGATATACAGATAAGAGGGAAGAATAATAGGAGCACTGGATTTCCCGTTAGGCTAATCCGTAGGGGATCATGACCTAGGTTTAGATTAGAACTTTTCTGTTGCTGACTTGGGACAGCAAATAAAATGTTACAATAACATGTTTCTTGTAAGCTTCAATACCCTGCTCCTGTGGGGAAATCACAGCAGTAGTCACAAGTCAGCTTGAAACTACAGAATTTACTGGTCAGAGAAATTGCTTTATTTCTCACACACTACAATGATGGGTACCATATAAGGATTCCGATAGGCAGATCTAGGTTACATTTTTTGGAAGATTTCCCACTGTTTTGCTGACATTTCAACTGTGCAGATGGTAGCAATGTTGCGAGTGCTGGAGTAGATAAGATATAGGTGGCGAGTGGCATTTTAAGCACACGTAGGCCCGCCCTAAGAAGGATTATGTGGTAATCAGAGAATCAGTGGCCAGGAAGAGCCATGTCTACTTTGGCATGCCGATTACTCTCACAGGCCGAGCTAAAATGATGGGAAATTTTTATGGGGAAAAAGCCTAATGTTGACACCGTCATACTTCAGTAAGTGACTGGAAACCCAGCCCTGCTTGACCAGGCAACACGTGCCTTTCATCGGGAACGATTCAAAAGCCTTTTCCGATGTACAGAGAAGCTGTTTCGAAGCCCGAATCACCGCTGCACTTGGGGTGGAACATTGCAGCCGCCAGCAACAACATCCATCGGGATATTAACAGTGTATCCGACCACAACCTTTGCACCAGCCGGGGGAACCCAACACAGGCAGCAAGTAGTTCCACGGGCTCCAGTTTAACACGCCGGTCGCCAGGGGACACCACTGAGCAGAACCAGGGCACCTCCCAGCGGCGTCGCGCAGGTGAGCGGGGACTAGCCGCTGGCTCTGTCCTTCCATTGCTACGGATAGCACCAGCCCCTCCCCCTTCCCCCCGGAGCGCGGCCACGCAGGTGAACGCAGCCAGCCCGGCTATTTCCTGCCTCTCCCACCGCCCCGCGATTGCGGCCTGCCCGGCCCCGCCCCGCCGCGCCGCCTCCTTACCGCCGTCAGGACTCGGAAGTGGTCGCGGGAGAGGTAGCGGAGCATCACCACATTGAGCCGGCCCATGGTCTCGCCCTGCTCCGCCCGCGCCCCCCGACGGACAAGTGGTACTTGCCGGGGCCACGAGGAGCCGAGTCCCGGAAACCCGGGTCAGTTCCGCCGCTGTCCGCGTGCGCAACTGTTGGGTAGCGCAGAAAGTGGCGTTACTTCCGCCCAGCTGTGCAGGTCAGGTCTGAGCAGCTGCATAAACATTTATATTCCTGAACGGATACATGTCCGAGTAACCTCGCGAAAGATCGACCGTAGAGTACCCGTTAGCGCTGCTTTCAAGGGGTCAGGTTGGATTAACCGACTACTCTTTTCGCTCTGGGTTGTTTTACCACGAGGCTTATATGTATCTGCCAGGATCGGCTGCCTAGGAGAAGCGTCCCGAAGCAGAGACTCTAGCCCAGCGACTGACCACGGCACTGGCAATGAGCTCTAGAGGCCGCCACCGCGGACACCTGCCGCTGTCGCCCACAAACGTAACTTACAAAGTTACACCCCGAAACTGACAACCAAAGTAGCCTGCAACTGCGCATGCGCCACCAGGGTAGCCTACTACGTCTGCCTTTGGGTTAGGAGAGGATGAGGACAGGACGTTACGTTTCTAAGTGCGCATGCGCAAAGGGGCTCCGAGGGGAGCGGAAAGGCAAGTTGCTGGGTGCGGAGCGATCCGCCCGGCTCTGTCCGCGGGCGCGAGCGTGTCTGGCCCGGTAACGGTTTGCGGGGCCGCCGCGCCGATTTGACTGGTGGCGGGGAACGCGGGCTTCTGGCGGAACCTCTGTGCTGGGGCTGCCGGGTCCGCGGGTGTCGCTCCGCGGCCCGTGCCCACCCTGGTTTCCCTGCGTTATCCGAGCCCCTGTCAGCTGCCCTGGAGCAGCGTCGACTCTCCGCTCAAGATTGCTGAGCTGGCGATGCCAACAAACGCCCCCGTTTGCAGTGGCTCTTCCTGTGTGCGCATGTGTGTGATTGAATCCCTAAAACAACAGAAAGTGCTTTTAACTTAAACTGCTTTACTTACACTCTGTAAAAGTTATTGGTGTCCCTTTGGGCGATATACCACTTGTATTGGTGAAATGAGCCATTTCCCATCTAGTCAGCCAAGAGAGGAGCATCCAGGCAGTCCTGCTCCATAGGACTGTTCTATATGTTCACTCTTGTACCTGAATTGCTGCTGCATTTGCTGTTTTAGTTCCTACGGTGCTGCTCCCTCCACTGCAAGTCATATTTCACCCACAACAGGCTTTCTAACGTCCTTCTTGCAGTTTTCATATTCGTTGCAGTACTGAAAGTTCTTTTCACCGTTCCACTGAAATAAATAGAATCAATGTGGTTGGGGCAAGCTGTGCAACCCGATCAAATCACCTATCTTCTGCAGCGTCCATACTGTCAAACACATGAAAGCAGAAAGATTATTATTACTTGTCAAGAATCAGAGAGGTAGCTGTGTTAGTTTGGAATAGCAGAAGTGACAATGAGTCCTGTGGCACCTTAAAGACTAACTAAAGTATTGAAGCGTAAGCTTTCGTGGGCTAATACCCACTTTGTCGGATGCAAGTTGCATCCGACGAAGTGGGTATTAGCCCATGATTATTCCACCTTTCGTTTGCTGAGTTGCATTATTTCTTCTCAGTGTGCTGTATTTCTTGACATGATGTGGCACTGCTGTGCAAGGCTGGTGATTGGGCTTTTAACTTTTATACAGTGCCTCTTTTGGATGCAGTGTCCAGTTTTTTCAATACAGTAGAACCTCAGTTACAAACACCTTGGGAACAGAGGTTGTTTATAGCTCTGAAATGTTCATAATTCTGAACAAAACATTAGTTCTGTCAAAAGTTTACATCTGAACATTGAGTTAGTGCAACTTTGGAACTTTACTATGTGGAAGAAAAATGCTGCTTTTAATTTAAAATTATACAAGCACAGAAAGTTTTCTTATCTTGTCAAATCTTTTTTTAAAAACTTCCCCTTTATTTTTTTTAGTAATTTACATTTAACACAGTAGTGTACTATATTTTTTTATCTGCTGCTGCCTGATTGCAAACTTCAGGGTCCAAATGAGCTGTATGTTCATAACTCAGAGTTTCCACTGAATATGAATAATTGTTGGTAGTTGACTCAGTTTGTGAGCCATCTGCACCAGCATAGCCTTGCACTTCTCCTTCACTGTCTGAACAGCTGCTTTGTCTTTCAGAATATAAGAATATACACTGCTGAAAATATAATAATTTACATACAGAACAGTTACAAGCAAAAGAGAATACAACATTGCTGCCTCTCAATTCATATAGTCTTCCATTAGCTTAAATGTTGACCTCTTAAAAATATAAATATATATTCTCCATGTGAAGATTATCTGTTGGACCGTAAATTTGGGTGATCAAACTTTTTAATGTTATCTTTTTTAGTTATTTTTATTGGACAAGTTATAAAATTATTACTTAATTGAATACATCCAGTTTCTTTGCCTAAAACCAGGATTCACATTTGTGAAGAGGTTAATGTACTTTGTCTGCCCTACATGTTATCTGTACTTGTTTTGATGGTTGGCTGTTACATTAAGAATGAAGATCCTAGTTAATTTATGTACAGTAATTATTTGTGATCCTGTTTTCACAAACTGAATTCCAAAAAATGGTGTACGCTATGTTTAAACTACATAAAGAATCTAAAGGGAAAAGTTGTGTTCACGTGCCAGTAATACATTTTAATGTTTTTAGAAGGTCTCTTTTTATAAGTCTATAATATATAACAAAACTATTGTATATAAAGTAAAAAAGGTTTTTAAAATGTTTAAATGCCTCTAGTGTATTTATGAAGTGCAAAATATGTTAAAAGGATTAATCTATTAGAAGATCAGTGTACTTAAATAGTAAGACACACACCACACTAGGCACGAATTAGCATAAATCACAGTGTGGTGTGAATTTTAAAGCTAAATTCTTAATTTTCTTTCACTGCAGTTCTGTTATTCATTTATGGACATTTTCATGACAGAATGAATTACTGCACCTCTTCCTGATTCATTTCTTGGCCTTTTTGAGCAGTTTGTCAACTACCCCCAATGAATGTGATGGCTTTCTGATGTATCTTTAGAACACTGAGAATATCTGAACTGTGAGTGGGTTTCTGAATCTAGTTGTCTCCAGGTGAAAAATGAGACTATTAACCCACTACATATTGCTAGTTTATTAAATACTGACATTTGGAATGTTTCCATATAAAGACTGTACTGAGCTTCATGCTCTTGGCTTTGGACAAGGAATGTTAGCTTTTCAGTTTTCTCTAGACTGTAGGACATTTAAGTGCCTGTCTGTTTAAAACACTTTTTCTGGTGTAAAAAATGCTGCTGTACCTTGGCTTCCGAATGAATCAATCCCTGCTAAGTACTCTTAATATAACACCACATGAAAACATTCATTGCATACAAGAAAACAACTTGACAGTTATTTCAAATAAAATGAAATGTTAAACTTCCAGCAGAAACAGTCAATAGGAGTCTTTCTTAATCATTCATTATGAGCTCAGCAGTCACACGTTTGTTAAATGGTGTAAAAATGTTTGTAAGAGTCTACATTGATATAACAATACTAATGAAAGCTATAAAAAGTGATTATTGATTTGTCAACAAACTTATGCTGATGTTAATTTCATGAAAAACAGGAATGTGCATTTTGATATTTCTAAATATTGTAGCCTTGATCTTTATATTAAGAAGATTAGCATAGAGAAAATAGGTGTTAGTAAATCTTTCCTAACGAATGGCAGTATCCCTGCCAGATTTACAAATGCTGTACATTCCTATCTGAAGGTAGATTTATAAACACCCAAAAGCTCTTGTTGAAAGTAAGGCTTGAACAGTGTGGTTCATATACTAGGCTCTTTCATAGTAGTGTTAGAAAACCACTGTTCTCAGGATACATATGAATGGTCACAGTTTTATTACTGCAGGTGTCCCTTTTCAAATGAAAGCCAGCTACAGGTCTCCTGGGATTAGATCTGGTACTGTTACAATTCTCAATTTAGTTACACTGACATCTGTATTCAACTAATAGTGGAAAAATGCCTGAACTAAAAGTTGGTTTAATGAGCCTGCAGTGATCCTCAAACTTCATTTGCATATTCCTCCTTAGATCTGCAAGTCAGTAGTTGGCATTGGCCATAATGGTGTTGAGTCACCTCATGAATCTTGGTTGGTGGTAAACCAACTCTCTTTGCAACAGAGTGGTAGTTCATCCAGTACGTGTGAGGTCTACCTGCAGTCAATTCCCTTGACATTATGGCTGAAAATATCCTCTTGAAAATGTTTTAAAGGGGTATTGTATATGTTTTCAGGGTTACTAATACTGGAACTTTTCAGTTCTAATTGGGTGAGGTAAAAGTTTAACATACTTTTAATCTTTCCCATAATATCGGCTTAGGCTTCGTAATTTGGGTTATAAACTTTAGTTCTCACAAAGCACATTATTAGTTTAATACTCATGATGGACTGTGGTGTGAAGTTTAGTGCTCATGAAGTGTTTTAGTGCTTTTGTTGGTTAGGGGGACTTGGAGACTGAAGTACTACATTTATTCACAGAACAGGTATCTCAGGGACAGCAAACTTTCCCTACTCTGCCTCATCAATGTGACATGGTCTTGACCAGCTTTAAGGATTAAGGATGTGATGGGAGTGTTCACCCCACAAATCCTGAGAGGGTTAAGGCAGACCCAGAAGAATACCTTTAGGGTCCTATATTGCAGGTCATTACTCACATGATGAGTAATCCCATTGATTTCACAGGAGTGCAGGTAGCCCCACTGTCTATTTTTCCTGTCTCCCCCCCGCCCCCATTTCTTAATAGAATGCTAGGAAGTGTCTGATCTTTATCACTTACATTTTCTTTTTTCTTCATCTTGGGTAGAATTGGGCTGTTTTATTCTCACTAGCATGATTTAATCATGTTCTAATTTT
Source organism: Sternotherus odoratus (assembly GCA_032164245.1). Taxonomy (NCBI): domain Eukaryota; kingdom Metazoa; phylum Chordata; order Testudines; family Kinosternidae; genus Sternotherus; species Sternotherus odoratus. The sequence goes on along the minus strand of JAVMKO010000007.1, from coordinate 57,262,322 downwards.
GCTGAGCACAACTCTTCATTGTGCTCATAAATCTTGGATCATGTCAAGCCTCAAGAGTCTGGAGACTATTTATGATGATTAATTTGTAGACCACTGCTGAGGGTATTATTTTATAATACTGTGTCTTGATACAGAATGGCATTATCCCCATTTTACACATGGGGAATTGAGGCACAGATGAAAACCAAAATTGTCAAAACTTTTAGCTAATTGTAGGGGTTCAATGAAGGTGTAGGGCCTGAGTTTCCAGAGCACTTAACACTATATGTTCAGAGGAGGACTCCCATTGATGTCAGTCGCTGTTGTGAGTGCTCAGCATTTCTGAAAATCAGACTCTAGCGGTCTCAAGATGGGTACCCAGAACAAACAGTGGCCACCTTTGAAAACTTTTGTTTGTAGCTTGTTCAGCATTATACAGAAACTCTGTGGCAGAGGAAGGGATAGAATCCAGTTTGTGGCAGGGTGCTGGCCAGGAGTGCCTGAGCCAGCCCTGCGGGCCCTTTAAGAGGGAGCAGAAGCCTGCAAACCTCCCTTGCAGAGAAGGCTAATTAGCCACCTGGGCTGCAGAGGGCTCAGCCTTGATGAGTGGCACCTGGCAGCCTCCTCAGGGGGGATAAAAGGCCTGCCAGGAAGCAAGCCCAGTGTGGTGGGGATGGTATAGAGTGAGGTGGTGGTTTGAGCTAGTCAGAGCTGTGTGTTTGGAGTTGTAAACTGTAAGCTGGACTATATAGAGTCTGAAGAGCTGTAAGCTGAAGACTGGATTGTATAAAGCTGTATATATTGGTGGTGGGGTCCTGCACTGTGATTAAAGAGCACTGTTTGAAGCAAAGAAGGGTTTCCTGCCTGTGTTCCTGAGAGGGGTGAGAGAGCGGTCTGTCACAAGTTCTACAGGATGGCATTCAGCCATCTTAACCATGAGACTATCCTTTCTCTTCCTGCAACTCCCTACCTCATTTGTTCACTACAAACCTTTTGACTTTTGCAACAAATGAAGTAGGGATCCTACCAATTATTGTCTCTTTTTACTATGTGACGCTTATCCATGCCCATAGCACAGTCTGTGCACTGAACAAAAATGATTGTGTAGAAAAAAATTGTATGTAACTAAGGGTCATGTAACTGAGGACTATATCATAATTCATATATATATATTTCGCCATATAGGACGCTCCGTCCTATAAGACGCCCCCGAGTTTTTAAATGAAAAAGCCAGACACAAAAAAAAAAAAAAAACACCCCACCACCACACACAAAAAGTGCCTCGCTCTCCCGTCAGCCCGCCGCGCGGGCAGGCTGCCGGGAGCGCACCGCTCTCCCGTCCCCGCCGCGTGGGCGGGCTGCCGGGAGCGTCCCGGTTCCCCCCTCCCCGCCGCGGGCGGGCTGCCGGGAGCGCTCCCGGCAGCCCGCCCGCGGCGGGGAGGGGGGAACCGGGACGCTCCCGGCAGCCCGCCCGCGGCGGGGAGGGGGGAACCGGGGCGCACATTCGCCCTATAAGACGCACCAACTTTTTCCCCCCCCCGTTTTGGGGAAGAAAAAGTGCGTCTTATAGGGCGAAAAATACGGTACAAGAGGATGATTTAAAATTACACAGGCAATGTTCATTCTGACATTTTTAAACTTTTGAGCACTTGACTTTGGAAACCTCATGTTATTTTGACATTGTTTTTAATATAATTTAAGTTTTTAAATTTAAAAATTGGGGGAAAAAATGTAATGTAGAACTATCTTGACTCCTTCACATGGGTCATCTGTGAGAGATAAGGAAGTAACTTATAATAAATAGTAAATGGTTGTAATCTTTTATGTTGACCTGCCACTAGAGGGGCTTTAAAGACAGTTTTGCAGTGGATTTTACAGGCATTTGCTAGACAGCAAAGGAATGATGAGCACCAGGAATAATGCTCATGTAACCCTTCTGCCCATCAGAGTTGGCAGCAACAAGGGCCGGGTTCAGTATCCAGGGGTTCCATTCTAATGACACAATACAAAACCGGCTCAAGCCCCCACCCAGTGACCTGGGACAATCATATACCACCCTTCTGGGCGCCTCTAAGAGGCAATACTTCCCCTCTCGCAAGCACAGAGTCTGAGTGTACCAAAACCCTTTTAATAACAGAGAGAAACAATGTGGCATTATATTGGGTAAACACCACAACCAGGATTCACAAACCAAACCATGAACCAGCATCTGTCACCCCAGCAAGTTTGGGCTGTGTCCTCTCCTTTAGGTTCAGGAGTCCCGCAACCCAAACATCACCCAAAGTTCCACAAGTCCAACAACCCCAAAGTCTCTGGAGTCCAGCAACCCAAAAATCACCCAAAGTCCCACAAGTCCAACAGCCCCAAAGTCTCTGGAGTCCCTGGTCAAAAGTTACTCTGCAGAGTCTTACCTCCCAGGCTGGGTGGAAATGGAGGGCAGAGTGAGGGGTACCTTACGAGGTCTGAGGCCGACTGCCCTGTCTCTCCCTGGGGTGGTGCTGCTGCTCTGCTGCTCCACCAGCTCTCGCACGAACTGCTCTGCTGGTTGCCCTGCTAGCCGGTCTGCTAGCCGACACAGGAACTGCTCTGCCAGCCGCTCAACTCTGCAAGCCGTCTCACGAACAGCACTGCTGGTTGCTCCGCTAGCTGACACAGGAACTGCTCTGCTTAGGGCCCCCCCACTTAAGATACTGCTCAGTGATTTTTCAGCTCTTAAGTGATCTCAGCTCTTAAGTGATTTCAGCTCATAGTAGGGGTGCCTTAGTGCAGATGCACCCCAGGACCCAAAGTGACTTCAGTTCAGCAGGCTGAAGTCAGATTCCTAATGGAAGCAAAAGTGAGCTCTAACATTCTACAGGGGAGAGAAACAGGGTGCAATAGGCTTGTGTAGGGCCCTCAGACAAGGACCTCACTAAAAGGTACAGAAGCCTGTCCATTGCCTCTCTTAATTCAGTGGCTTTTGGAACCCCTGTCCCTGGGCTAGTGAGTGCTACCTAGATGATGGTGAGTCCCTCCAGCATGCCAAAGGCCAAATACATGTCCCAATCCCTCATTCACATAAACAGGTTAATCAACACTTGCCCCAATACCAGAGAAACTGGGGGTCCCACAGTAGCCAAAGTGACCATTTGGGCTGTTAGAGCGCAGGCTAGGTGCGGTGCAAATAAGATCAGTTATTTTCCAAAACTCACTGCAATTCACCACCAGATGTCAGGGTGGAGCTCATCCTGACGCTGCTTACACTCAATTCCAAGTTTGGTTGGGGAGTGTGCTCTAATGGTCACAGAGCCTTCTGACTTTGTCCTGCTCCTATCCACTCCTCCTCTCCAGCTCCTGCTACTAATCCCTGTCCCCATTTTTTCCCCTCCCTGGTTCTCCCTTTCCTCCAACTCCTGCCCCCAGCTTCTTCGCCCACACCTTGTCTCCTACTTTCTCCTGCCCTTTTCCTCTCCAGGGCTCCTGCCCACTTCCCCCACTTTTTTGTCTCCCCTTATCATTGGATCCTGCTGCTAACTAACCTCGCCATCTAAGCTCCTATCCTCACTGTCCTGTGTCCTGCATTTCTTCACTCGTACCCCTGGTCTCATTCTTCTGCATTCAAGTCAGGTAGCTTCCTCCTTCCCCAAGTTGCCTAGGGACCAGCAGGGGAGCATTGAGAGCACAGGACTATGTCTCTTTCTGCTCTCACTTCTACTGTTCAGTGCCCCAGCAATCCCACAACAATTGTAAAAAGCATTTGCAGGGAGGGTTCTATTCAGCCACTGCAGTTCAGGGCTGGAGCATGCTCAGGGGCTCTGTGCATGTGCAGTCTGATCACTGGGGTTGGGGTGTGTGTGTGTGTGTCAGTCAAGATGGCTACTCTGGGCACCCACATTCAGGAGCACCAAATCCCTTTTTTGGGGGTGGGAGGGGGAGTTGAGGAGGGAGGTGCCAAAAACATTTTCTGCCCTGGACAACAAAACACCTACATTAGGCCTTAGTAGTTGGCACACATAAGAGCTGTGAAGAGATGGAACATTCTCAATGCAAACAGAATATTGAGGTATAATTTAGCTGCCAAAATATGAAGCTTCTATTGAGCACATGTGGTATGAAATTTTTACCAAGGCTTATAAATTGGCCAAATTTGGGTGAATTTTCACAGAGACTTCAAAAGACACATTCCTTACATTAGGGCAATCCCTCTCCCAAACTTTACATCCTTGCTCCAAAGTTTGGAGATTCTAGAGAATCTCAATGAAACAGCTGTAAGATTATTTTGTAACATTATTTTTTAAAAAAACAGGATCATTCCCTAACCATATTGTTGAGAATGGCTGAACTGTTTTAGCTAGGATTGCCATCTGTCTAGGTTTTCCCAGGATCATCCTTTTTTGAGGTAGCTGTTCTGATAAATCTGTAATGTGCTCAGTGCGCGCTGCCAGCTGCCCAGTTTTATGGGGTTAGGATAATACCGGATGTCCCATTCTTTTGTACCTCAGATGACAACGATAGTTTTAGCTAAAACTTTCAAACAAAAATTGACTTCAGGCAGACTCCTGGTATCACATATTTCAGCCTGAACAGTTTAAGTTTGGCAAAGATATAAACAACTGATAAGGGGATGTGTTCAACAGCCTTAACTAAAGGTGTCACTACCTCTGCCACCTATAGTAATAATCTCAGTGGAGCAGAAAATATATTTGCATTTAGATTTGGCCATTAGTGTTTGTTGTTGTGAGTGGTGACAGGACAATGAGGACCCACATATTAAGTGTCTTTTTGAAATTTTCTGTTCTGTAATATGCTTCAGACTTCTTATTCTTTCCTTTTCTATTTCAGTGGTGCAAGTAGAATTTATCTTTCTTCCAAGAGTCTCAAATAGATTGAAATTAACAATTAATCTGGAAATTAGTGTAGGGCAAAAATTGTTAATGTCTTCAATTAACTTTACTATTTTTTTCTATTCAAATTGTCTGTACTCAGATGAGTTTCTTACTCATTTGTTATTGGAAAGTATTTGTTGTATGTAACTTGTTCATGAACAGCTCATTTAAATATTTGATATTCAAGCTGTTCTTATTGGACACTTAAGTTACAAATTATCTTTCTATCCTTGACTAGATGATCTTAAGTCTTAGAATAAGTTTTCCAATGAGAATACTGTACTTGCAATTATGAATTTGACATTTTCTTTCTGTGAACATTCTGCCATATCTACTGTTCTGGCTAGCACTTGCTAGGAGATTTGTGAGAAACAAGCAGAAATGAGATGTTAATACAGCCAAAGTACATTATTTTAAATGGCAAACAATAACTGATATTCATTATTAATTAGAGTGTTAAAGTGTAGTAAATTTTCTTTACCATTGTTTGAAGCTTTGAGTGTTTTTCTAAGAAAGAGTGAGTGAGCCCTTGTCTATGTGGGGAAAGTGTTGCTGATTATATCTGTGTAGTTATACTGTTATAACTGCCCCCCCCCTCTCCCTCCGGTAGACATGCTTATTCTGATGACTTTCTTCAGTTTTGCATATACCCATTCCTCAGCGACATAAACTAAACTGGGAAAAAGCACTCTTCTATCAGAGTAACAGTGTTTTCATGGGGTGGGGTTATACTAATGCACACCTATATTAATATAACTTTTCTATATGGACAAGTACAAATGCTATGTAGCCTGAATCTATGTTTTTTTAGATGAGATTTTTGATAACTTTTTAAATATAAATTATATTAAGGACAGGTGTATACCAATTATTATATTATGTGTGCAGTATAGTAGTAACTGTGTCATTCACAAGATATTAGAGAAACAACGTGGGTGAGGTAATATCTTTTATTGGACCAACTTCTATTGGTGTGAGAGAGAGGCTTTTGAGCCATAAAGAGCTATTTGTGAAGTGCTATATTTTATTCAGTCATCTTGGGTGTACAGTGGTACGTTTTAAAAAAACAAAACAACTCATTTCCTTAAATGATAAAACAACATATACATAACTCCTGGTGGAAGAAAGGGGTCTTAGCTAGAAATTAACAGCACAGACCTGAAAAAGGTAGGGTGACAGAATTAGTACTGTCTAAATTGAGGGGTAGCTTGTCTTAACTGTGTTGCGCAATGGGGTGGATTTTTCACACTCTTAGTGGCATAGCTGGGTCAACTTAACTTTTTTGTGTTAACCAGGTTTTATTTCAGTTTGAGTGGTTTATTTTGGTTTCTCTTAATCCAACTGTTTAAGATAAACAGAAATATTCCCAAATAAATTGTCCCACTGGGATTTGCACTGGTTGAACTAAACCAATACAATTCTGCATATAGAGAAACCCTTTGTTTAATAATTAAATAGGTTTAAATATTCTTCAAGTCAACCTAACTAGGTTCTATATGGGATCTTCTTCCCTTTCAGTTGTCTATGAAGCAGCATTTCCCTCTAGGAGTTCCTGTTACTCGATTTGTTTCCAGTACCATTGACCAGTGAGCATGGGTTCTTGACTGGTTTGTTTTTTAGATTATTTTTATATTAAAAAAATCAGATAAATCACCCATTATATAACGTAGAAGATCCGCTTGTCGCCCACTTCAAAATTAGGCAGGAGAGTCCCTTGTGGCTTCACCGTTGTCCTTTTATTCAAGTGCAAACCCCCACCACATATTTACAGCAATATACAAGTTAGCCCTGGTTTAGCTCAGCCCCAGCCCTCAGCTGGGCTGACCTCAGGAACGGTTAGCTCTAACAGGCACCTAGCCTCAGCTACCTTCCTCCCAGCTGTACTTCCTTCCCTGCACCTTCTCTCTCTGTCACCTTCTCTCTCCTCCGCCGCCACACTGGGCTTCCTCCCTGCCAGGCTTTTATATCCCCTGGGGAGGCTACCAGGTGCAACTCATTTAGCCCTAATTAGCCCAGGGCTGCACTCTGCTAGGTAATCAGCTTCCCTAGCCTAGGGAAGCTGCTAGCAGAGGCTTTTGCTCTCTTAAAGGGGCAGCAGGGCTGGCTCAGTCACTCCTGGCCAGCACCCTGCCACAATAACTTATGATATACAACAAGAAACATAAACAAACTTTTAAGTCAGGGTGAAACATGGATAAGTGAGTTTACATCTGCCGTCATCTGGGGAATACAGTTGACCTGAACGGGCTAATGTGATCTCTCTCTCTCTCTGGACTCCTTTCTCTTATAAATTAGTTGTCTTCCCCATTCAAAAGTGTATTCCAGATTATGTTTGGAGAAATACAGTAACACAGGTAACATTTGCTTCTTTTGTCTGAAGTTTGGGGACCCACTTTAGGAGACTTAGGGTGGTAGCCGTGTTAGTCTGGAATAGCAGAGTTAACAAAGTTCTGTGGCACCTTAAAGACTAACTATAAAGTGTTGAAGCATGAGCTTTCGTGGGCTAATACCCACTTCGTCGGATGCAGGCAGTGGAAGTGCTCACAAACAGGCAGTTATAGAAAAGTAGGTAAGAGCCAGGTGGGAGGTGAAAAGGTTAGTCCAATTAAGCTGAGCCAGCTTGTTATCTCCGATCAGGGAGTGTGGATTATTCGTCTAGCATTTGAATGGGGTGTGTGAACATGGAGAGACGAGAAACAATGTCTGTAATGAGCCAACCATTGTAGATCTCGGTTCAATCCCAAAGTGTGTGTGCTGAATTTGCAAATGAATTGAAGCTCTGCAGTCTCCCTTTGAAGTCTGTGTCATTACCTGTCCTTAAATTATAACAAGAACAACAGAGAAGGAAGAAGTAGCAGTCTGCTTTTAGAAAGTGCAAATCTGAGCAAGCAACACTATAGCTTTATTTTGTTGTTACAATTCTAAAGTACAAATCCACAAATCCACTTAAATGTTTTATGGGTTTCATAGAATACACGTTCATACTTGTAAGAGGAAAGAGAAAGCATTTTTCTTAAGCACACATTTTGATTTTTCTACAAGATGAAGGCTTTTTCAGCCCCATCAACTTGGTGCTTTATGACTTACTGGATTTTATATTAGACATTCTTGAAAATCTGGGGTAGATCATTTTACTGTCTAGTTTCCTCACACACACCAGGAGTTGTGTATGTGATGTTTTATCATTTAGGGAATTGAGGAGGTTGTTTTTTCAAGAAGTAATATTGTACACAGCCAACGTGAGTGAACGAAACATAGAACTGCACAAAATGTCTTTGGAAATGTAGTCTTTATTTGGTTGGGAAGTCTGGAAATGTATTTGATAAATTCTGTGGTTCTGGGCACAGTGTAAATGAGACATTTTCTGGTGCTGCAGTATGTAAATCTATTAAATGTTTTTTCTGGCTCTGCTATGTCCTACAACTAGCCAACAACTCTTGTAATAACTTCTAGCACTGAAAGGAAATTATTGGGTACAGACTTCTGATTTAATAAAACCCTCAAAATAGGTTTTTAGGTTAAATATATTTATAACATGCAGGTGCATGAGACAGTATAATAAACTATGTACACATAAACTTAGTGCAGAAAAAAAGCTAATGCACTTCAGGGGATATTACAGTATGGTAAACTTTAACAGTATTTTTCCAATTTCAGATCTCACAGACTTTCAAAATTGCTATAGGGCAAAATACATAATTATTAGTTTAATTTACATACATAATCTACCTCATAGCTAACTGTTTCCAACATTATTAGTTTATTTATTTATTGGATGATATTTATTGGCTTAAATCATTCGTGTAATTGTTTTCTTGTTTGGAGCAATCACACAGTTTTATTACTGGAAAAAAACACAATTGCCTCTCATGCTATAGAATCCAAACTCATTTCACTGTTTCTTTCAGGTTTGCTCCCACCTGACCATGCACCTTGAAAAGTTTGAGGAAACAATAAAATAACTTTTTTTTGGTTATGCGTTAAGAAACTACTCATTCTGCACTATGAAAACCCACAGTTACCACAGGCTATGGTGTCTTTGCTAGGAATGAGGAAATAAGTTTGAATAGAACAAGAACCAAACCTAGAGTGATCTTCTGGCCCTATAAAAGTCAAAGGGAATTTTGCTATTGAATTCAGTGGGTCTCTCTAGATAGCAAAGAAAATCCTGAGGCTGGCCCATATCAGCTGACTTGGGCTCACAGGCTTTGGGCTGTCAGGCTGTTTCACTGTTGAGCAGACAATTGTAGAACAAACTTCCAGCTGGAGCCCAAGCTCTGGAACCCCTGCAGGGTCCTGGAGCCCAGGCTCCAGTCTGAGCCCAGAAGCCCAAGCTTTGGGCTTCTGGAGTGCCACAAACAGCTAAATTGCGGCGTTTACGAACAACCAGAACACAAGCTCCAGAAGGGAGGAAGGAGGGGACCAGGGGCCGGCAGTTGAAGCAACCCCCGCACTCCTATTTCCCGTGCCTATGGAAACCCACTTGCACGCTGCATTGACCTCCTGTGATTCGGCAAATTCTCTGTTTCGACACCAGTCGGGTCGTAAGGGTGCTGGACTAGAGAGAGGTTCAATCTGTAGAAATAAAGGCTGTATATTTTAGTCAAAGCAATACACCAGAATCCTGTGGAACTGTGCTGTTTTCAGATGAGCTGTATTGGTGGAGAATGCCAAAAGACTACTGTTTAGATGAATGTGAAATTTGTCTTTAACACCAAAGGTAATTTTAGAATCTTGTTAAAATGACATTCATAAAAAATACAAACCACTTTCTTTTTAAAAAATGGCTTTATTCAGCTTGGTCAGTATTTGAGCAAAGTAAGATTTGAGAGTTTTGCACCATGTAATAAGATATTTGAATCTGATTTTGTGAACATGGCACATTTTATTCATTATGTTAACCATAGAGTCAATAAGTGAACACCACATTTTCAATTACTTTTCTTAGAATAACTAAAAAGTTAAATTATAAGTGTACGGCCCTCTCTAAATATGTAGATATACAAAGGTAATATAGATGTGTTAGTGTGGAAAGCATCAACAACCTGAACAATTCTGCCAGTGAGTGTTTCTTTAAACCCACCTCACAGCTGAGCTAGTTTATTTCTTCAACTTTGGAAGTGTAAATTGAATAATACTGGATCTCCACAGTGATCAGAGTATCCAATACTTTATCATGTTGAACTCTTCCCTTCTCTTTGGCATCCAGGCAGTTTTTTCTAGAGAAGCCTTACCTAACAAATGTTGTCAGTTGGGAAAATTCTGTTAGCTGGGAAAGTTCTGTAAAAATATTCAAACCTGGGTTGGGTTGTGCAGTTTATGCACCACTCCCGCTAGGGGCTATACCTATAATTATAATTTAGCCCTACAGGTCCAGCAAAGTATCTCTCTCTCTCTCTCTCTCTCTCTCTCTTTTTTTTTTTAAGAGCCTGTAGGTATAACTGCAAATTCTAAATTTTTCCAAGATTTTTTTTTAGGAATTCTGTTTTTAAAAGCTTTACCATTCCTTAAACCCTTGAATCATAAAAGCAGTGTTCCATAGAAAATAGTAATGATGAGAGCAATTTGTTATCCTTTCTAACAGAAATCAGATTTGCTTTTTAATACATCTTCTATTTTCTTTCAAAGGCATTTAAAAGTCAAGTGTTGCCCTCTACAGGAATAGATTTTTTTTTTCGGGAGCACATCACTACAACAAAATCAGTCTTGGGTATTGTTCCCCATAATTCCCTTCTTTCTTTGGTAATTTTGTACTTTTCATAGTAATGAGAACTTCAGCATTCTTCTAAATATTTTCATTATTATCAAAAAGTGGAATAAGGCATATTTTATTTCTTAAATGTTCCAGAAAGCTTTAAAGAGCATCCAGAGCAGTTTTAAATTAGTTATCAGTTGCAAGGAGGACTATTCAGAATCACCAGATGGGATTTTTTTTTTTTTAAAAGTTCTTACTTCTGCATATAATTCAGACAAGTCTGGAGCAACCAGAACACAAGGTCTGTTCAGATACACCAAGGAGAGGTACCCAACACAGTAATGTTTGCGTTCAGGAAGTGTTCAAACAGAATTAGAGGCCCAGAATCTAAAGGAAGAATCTGTCACTATTCTTGTTTGTAATCAACAGTCCTCAGCTGGGATAGGTGGAAGCATTACTAAAGAAGGGAGTAAAGCTATATAATGCTTTCACAAGATATTATATAAAACATAGTTCTTGAAGGGCTGTCATACTATCTGATTTCCACTTTAACGAGACAACATCACTGGCTAGTTTTGGAGAGTGTCTAGTGAATGTTGCTGTTGTGATTTGAGCTTGCCTTGAAGAATGCTCTTCTAGATAAGAATTGGGGCTTCATTGCTCTGTCATTCTCTTGGCCTGAGGAACTTTTCCTGGTCCCAGTAGTATTTCGATGCATGAAGTGCAGGGCTTCTGCAACACACCGAAAGAGAGGTTATGCAGGAGAAGAGGTGCTGTTCAGCCTTAGGCCTGATCTTGTCATCACTGTATACAACTTAAAGTTGCTACACAGTGGGGAAGGAGAAGAAACTTAATGCTGTGATAGCAAAGCCAATTAAATTGAACCCATAAAAGACTGCAAAATTATCTTCTTAGGAAAGGGAAGGAATTAAATCTTGTCCAGAATCATATTTCGTGAGGGGAATTCACTCTGAGAACTGCCCAGGAGGGAAATAAAAACACTGGAATGGAGTACTTTGACTGCTGCCATTTTCTTGTACTTAGGGACAGGTAGTTCTAAGAAACAGTTGGTGCACAATCCTGGTGCAAGTCTGCTCTTATTGCCACCTAGTCCCCTGAAAATAGCAAAAGGGAAGGATAAAAAAGAGGGAAGATATGAACACTCAGCACAAAATTGAGATGTTGAGAACAAAAATAATCAAAAAAACAAAGGACACGAAGAGAAGAATTGCCTGAATTGCCTATACACTAGTGCTAGAAGCCTGGGTAATAAACAAGAGGAACTGGAATTGTTAATTTATGAGCATAAATTCAATCTAGCTGATATTTCTGAAACCTGGTGGGATGAATTGCACAACTGGAATGTTAAGCTGACAGGTCTCAAAATGTAACTGTAAATGGGGAGTTATTACTGAGCAGGCCTGTTTCCAGTGAGGTCCCACAGGGATTGGTTCTTGGTCCTGCAGTATTTAATATCTTGATCAATGACTTGGAAGAAAATATAAAATCATTGCTGATAAAGTCTGGCTGTGACAAAAAATTAAAAAAGTATTGTATCCCCTGATTAAAACTATAATTGTATTTTTAGAAGTTTAATGTTACTAATAAAAGGACAATAATGTGTACAAAACATATTGAGTGTCTAATTTCAGAAGGATCAGCCACTTTATCAAAATTCCCCATCCTTTTTTTTTAAGACTTGGGAAAGGATGACATTTAAAATTCACTTTTTTTTTTGTTAGTGTGGGTGTGTAGGGCTTTCTGTTAGTTTTTTAATAGTTCTCCTTTTTAGTACTTAAAAATAGATACACATGACATGCAACCTAGCTTGGGAACAAGTATTGATAAGCAGGCAATTTTGCGTACAATTCTAATTTCACACTTGACTAGCTGGAGGGGTCAGAGGGTTCGCATAAGTTCTAGTTATTTTTGATGGCCCCAATGTTGCATTGTGAGCTTTTCCCAGAGGGAGTGGAAAAGTTGCCTTTATTCAGAATTCATGTTCAGACAACCTTGACTGCATTAGAATGTGCATGGCAGATACTTTTTCATTCATTCTCTACATATAAAATTGTAGTGTATGATGTCCCTCAACATATTTTAGCTTTGGCTAGTAGTTTTGGTACTATGTATACTTAACTATGTATACTTAAGCCTGCTTCACATAACTCAGCATATTTAATTTTTTTTAAATGTGTAACTATCTTGTTAGCTAATCTTTGCTGTCTAAGATGTTTTTTAGCTGTCAAAACTTTAATGTGTAGTAACCAGGAGTTACTTATCTTATCCTTCTCTTTCATAAAGAAGTTTTGAAATGATTACTTTGCATTTTTGATTCTATTTAATGTAATGGTAAGTTATTATTAATAAAGGTTGTGCTACAATGGATTGCTGTTCATTTAGAAATAAATGTACATGCAAGAGAGTAATATACAAGTTTTCCTCTTTATTTGATAATATTTTAGTAATATTTCATTTGAACTGTTTCTTAAGTAATGCTACTATTAATTTTTTTTGCTAATGAACTTTTTATCATTTTGTTATGATTCACTTACGATGTGCAGGGAAGTCTCCACATATTGTCTTACAAAAATTGGTATCTGGACAAAGTTTTCAGACAATATCCGTATTCCACAAAATCTCTCATTTTAAATAACTACAAAATAATGTGACCTATCAAATTTTGTTCCTTAATTCCTTAAGTAACCGAAGAGACAACAAATACCAGATGACACTTACATATACCAGACATTTTACTGTTCATTGCCAAGTGTAAAGTTCACTGTTCGGTCACCTGTGTTTGTCAGTTTAGCACATTTAAAGCAGTTCTCAGCCCCCTCTTTGTTCTCGAAAGCTTTTTTTGAGGCTTCAGACATTGCCTGGCTCATTATTCTCTGAGGAAGGTTAAGGCCTTTACTGTCAGACCGGAACTACTCACTAATTAAAGCCCTTGCTTTGGCACTGAATGTGTCATGCCTGCAAGCCTTCCTACTGGGATCAATGGCATTCATGTTCACTTTCATAAATGTACAATAGACACAAATCTCAGTGGAGAACTCCGTACTTAGTTTTCACTAAGAAACAAATTCAAGCCTTTACAGAATGCAGACACTACCATAACGGACACAAATTAGAGCTATTGGAATAGACATTGATCTGGTCACTCACTGCATAAAATGGTGGTTTGTTATCTTCTGCAGGATGCAGTCTAGTGCTTAGAGGCCTAGGTGTGTCTCTTCTTTGTACCTTTAAAACAAGTGTAGACAGAGCTAGGGACATAAGTTTTATGTGCTGGAAATGTTTCTACACTTGAACAAAATTCAGCATTCTTTCCTTTTTTAAGCACGTGAGAGAACATAATACAGTAGACACTCGATTATCCAGGATTGGGTTAACCAGGATGTGGATTAACCAGGATGTCAAAAACAAACAAACACGTAACTCGCAGGGCTGGCTCTGGCTTTGTTGCCGCCCCAAACACACACAAAAATACCCACCAGGGCGCAGGGCAGCCAGTGAACCAACACCTCCTCCCCTCGGCGCAGGGTGGCTGGTGAACCAACCCTCCCTCCCCATGTTTCCTATGGATGGTGATTATCCAGGATTTTATTAACCAGGATTAATTTTTTCCCTATCATCCTGGATAATCGAGAGTCTACTGTATAACAAATTAATCGATTTACATAAAGTAAATGCCCTTATGTTACTGATGTTAGTAACAAGTGGTGTTCAGGATAAATATCAGATATTGTCATTAATAGGTAATTGATAGTGGCAAGGTAAATGTTTTATTTCCTATCTGTTGCCTTCTCTGGAGTGTGTGTGTGTGTGTAATTATTGGTGGATTTTTTTCATGAATTGAATTGAATTATATAGACTGTCAGTGCTGCTTCTTGGATTAGCTCTCAAGGCATGATCAAAGCATAATTTGCCTGCTTCCTTCACAGTAAAAGAGTAACATGAATTTATGAATAGCTTTTCCTATTTTTTTCTGATGTTCTGTGTTTAGTCACCAGCCTCGCAGAGTTCTGAATTTAAGTTCTTCGAGTGCTTGCTCATGTACATTCTATATTAGGTGTGTGTGGTCACCACATGCACCTGTGCCAGAAGTTTTTCCCTCAGTGGTATCCATAGGGGAGCAGCTCCGGTGTATCCCGGAGCGGTGCGCAAATGCTGCAGTATAAGGGGTGCCGCTGGCTCCCTTGGCCCTCACTTCCTTCTTGCTTAGGCTGACCATATTTCCTTTAGACAAAAACGGGACATTGGGATGGCAAAAACGGGACAAGGTGTGTGTGTGGGGGCGTCATAAAACGTCCGGCCGGCAGCGGGCGGCGGGCTGAAGCCGACTGCGGAGCGGAGCTGTCCGGAGCCGCAGCCGGGGGCCGAGCGCGCCGGTGGCGGCGGGAGGGTGGGGCGGCGGATGTTTTATGACTCATAATCACATAACTGAATTTATGTGATTGAGTCATAAAACCCGGCCGGCAGCCCCCCCCGCCGGCGCGCTCGGCCCCCGGCTGCGGCTCCGGACAGCTCCGATCCTCTGTCGGCTTCAGCCCGCCGCCCGCTGCTGCCTCCTCCTCTTTATTCCTCCTTCCCTCTTTCCATCCCTCCCTTCTCTTCATCCCCCTTCTCCATCCCTCCCTTCCTCCCTGCTCTCTCCCTCCGTCCGCTGCCTCCTCTCCCTACCTAAGGACTAGTATCAGATGTCAAAGTCTCCGATGAGCGCAGTTTGCTCATCGGAGATTTTGACATCTGATACTTGTCCTTAGGTAGCAAGATTCTTCACCTAAGATCTTGGGAGTCCTGCACCTGCCCCAAAAACGGGACAAAATTGATATTTTTGACAAAAAGACGGGACGGTTCAAAAACATGAAAAAAACGGGACTGTCCTGTTCAAAACGGGACGTATGGTCAGCCTATTCTTGCTGCCAGTGATGGTACTGGAACATCTGCTGCTTCGGCTAGCATTGTGCTTCATTCAGTGTTCTCTCAAACATTTTCCTACAAAATAGTTAAAAATTAATACTTCCATTAGTGCTAGTTTTAGTTTTAGTTGGCCCCACACGGGACTCTTCCTAGGGTCGGGGCATGCCATGGGCCCCATGCTTTATGCCCTGCAATCATTGTAAGTCACCTATGCTCATCAGCAACCCATACAGTAGCTGTTTGAGGTGTCTTAGCGAAGGACACATAAGTGACAAGTGCAGAATCTGTAAATCCTTCAAACCCTGAACAAAAAGGAGAGAGACCTCCATCTCAGGGCGACCCTAATGAAGTCTGTGCTAGTCCTGGCACCGGAGCAGAGGTCCAACTTGGCCCGGAGTACTATAGTATCAGTGCGGCGCACCCTTCCGGCACCATCTTCAAGCTGACACTGATCCCCCTCCGTGGCTCTAGCCAAGAAGCCTAAGAGGACCACAAGGGGAAGATCTCCCACTTCCCATACGAGAAAGGAGAGGATCAGAGGAGAGCAAGACCAGTGCTGGGCGGCTCATCATCTCCGTAATGGCAGTGTTAACGCCAGACAGTGAAGAGAACCTCAGTCAACTAGAGGTCCCTTTGACACCTGAGGCCCTGCTGGCAGCACAGAAGATCCTGAAGCTACCGGTGCTGCCCACACCAGCTATGGCAGTACTCCGTCCCAGGGGTAAACCTGCCTTGGGACTGTTCTGTGTGTCCCCACCTCAGTGGCACCATTTCCCATTGCAGGGGATGTTCTGCCAGCACTTGCCCACATGGAACCGTCATGCCTCAGAAGTTGGAAGGCCCACTCAGTGAAACCTTTTTCGGTCTCTGGACCCTGGGAACTGACAGCGGGGCTTGAGGCACAGCTCACCAGTAACATGGCGCAGACCTGCAAAAGCACACACACCCTGGCAGGAGCATCAAAACCGACCCTTTGTGTCTCCTACGCCTTGGCACTCATCACACGACCCATTGTTGGGGTGGAGACACTAGTCAACGATCCGCCATTACCCGTTGCCAAGACATGGATCTCCGCGGTCAGAGATCCATGTCCATTCCAGCTCCCGGTCCTGCTCTGTGTCCCAGTACCAGTCAAGCAATATGAGGCAAAGATTGATGGATTACCGATGGCGATCCGCCGAACACCGATGGTCCCCGAGATCCCATGCAAGAGATTCGTCTAGATCGGACAGGTCTATTTTGAGACATAGCCATCAGCGCCACACTGAGTGGAGCTGCTGGTCCACCTGATCATGGTTTCTTAACAGCAGCCACTGTGCTTCTGGCTCAGAAACTGAGCAGGAGTCCTTGACAGCGGGTCAAGCCCCAGCACCAGTGGTACCATCTACACCATCGGCATCACAACTCCCTCCTCCCCCATGGCCCCAAGGCCGGTGGCTTGGTCCCTCTGGAACCCTTGGGGATTTATCCAGCCTTCACAGGCTGCCTGGTCAGTAGAAGGGCCTTGGATAGGCCATTGACTCAACATCCTGCCATCCTGTGGAGGTGAAACCCTAATTGGGAAGATTCCCCTCGCCAGGCCCATGAGGAGATGGGAGGAGCCTGCTGGAGTGGTAGCTCCCACAGAACCAGACGAAGCCATCACGGGTACCTCTCACACAGTTTCACAAGATGAAGCTAAGGCTCTTCAGGGACTATTGAAGAGGGTCACCTCCAACCTGGAGCTCCAAGTAGAGGAGCCATTGGAATCCATTTGATGTCCTCTGCTCAATGGCACCTGCTAGGGGTGCTTTACTCCTACACAAAGGTGTATCAAAAATTATTAATGCCCTATGGCAAACCACCTCCTCTCTGCCTTCCATTTCAAAAAGGGCTGAACGTAAATACTTTGTGTCAGCTAAAAGCTAAGAGTATCTTTACACCACCCAACCCTAAACTCTCTCATAGTTCAGGCTGTTATTAAAGGGAGAAGCAGGGGCAACCCAGGCCTATGCAGAAAAAAAAAGTCGCGAAGAGACTGGAGCTGTTTGTGTGGAAAATGTATTTGTTTTCCAGCCTTCAGTTGAGAGTGGCCAACCACCAAGCTCTCCTTAGCCACTACGATTACATGTGGCAGGCCATAGCCAATTTTGAGATTTCACTTCACAAAGGGTCCAGGAAGGAATTCCAGTAGATCCTCAAGGAAGGAGCTGCTGTACTCAGGCAGCTTCAGATGTGGCTCGCACCATTGTCTTGGCCATCTCCATGCAGTAGGCATCCTGGATACTCCTCTCTGGCCTGTCAACTGAGGCTCAGCGGTTGATGCAGGACCTACCCTTTGACAGCTCTGTTTATGGAGCAGACAGACAGTAAGTTGCATGGGCTAAAAAACTCCTTCACTACCCTGAAAACTCTAGGACTATATGTCCATGGTCCAATCAGTAAGTGGTTTAAACCACAGCCATTCCAGGGCCAAGGAGCCAACCCTGGCAGGATCCACCCACAGAAAGGGCAGGGACTACAAGCACTACCCGAGCCACCTGTCTCCACCCTCTGCCCAATTGGGCTTGACCTCTATTAAGCAGGTCAAGTAAGTAAGTAAGTGGGCATTTTGAGGGTGTGCCTGAAGGCAACCTTCCGGACTATACCCCAGATCCATCTTTCCCATCTTTCTCCAACCGCCTTTCTTTTTTTTTCTCCCGGCATGAACCCCCAGAATTTCGGACCATTGGGTCCTCTGTACAGTGGCGCAGGGTTATTATACCCTCCAGTTTCTTAGTACCCCCCTTTCCACTTCCTTTCCCTCTCCCTCTTCAGGGAGAGTCTCCTCACACAGGAGATAGAAGGGTTGCTACAACTGGTGTGGTGAAAGAAATTCCTCATGAGTACAGGAACAAGGAGTTCTGTTCCAGGTATTTTTTTTAATCCCAAAGGCCAAGGGCAGTCTACAGCCCATCCTGGACCTGCAAGACCTTAACAATACCTAAAGAAATTGAAGTTCCGCATGGTCTCCCTGGCCTCCATCATCCCTCCCTCCATCTGGAAGACTGGTATGCCACCCTCAACTTTAAGGACCGGTACTTTCATATAGGTATCTTCCAAAGATACATCCTATGCTTCACAGCGGGATGGGACCACTATCGGTTTGTGGTCCTTCCTTTTGGTCTGATGACAGCATCAAGGGTCTTTACCAAGTGCATATTAGTAGTAGCAGCTTACCTCAAGTATTGGGGTATCCAGATCTACCCCATACCTTGATGACTGGCTGGTCAAATATCAGTCCAGGTCCCAAGTCCAAAGGGATGTCGCGGTGCTGCAAGCCACGTGCTGATCCCTGGGCTTGCTGGTAAATGACAAAAAGTTGATGTTTGTTCCGGTACAGAGGATAGAGTTCATTGGAGTGGTGTTCAACTCCACCTGTGCCAGAGCATTTCTACCACAGGAAAGGTTCCAAGCATCGGTGGAACTCATCACTAGCGTGTCCACATTTCCCCTGACCCTGGCAAGGGTTTGTCTGTGCCTGTTGGGTCACACAGCAGCATGTTTGTATGTTGTCCACCATGCCAGGCTCCGAATGCGGCCCTATAGCAGTGGCTGCCAACAGTCTATTCCCAGTTCGGAGAGTACCTGGAAAAGTCATTATCATCCCACTGACAATACTTACCTGGTTGCAGTAGTGGACTTGGAAGGAGTTCCATTTAACAGCCCTTGTCACTCAGTTGACTTGATATCAGATGCCTCGGACCTAGGTGGGTTGCACATCTTGGCGACCTCCAGACCCAGGGCATATGGTCTCCGGAGAAGATGACGTTGCACTTAAATGTCAAAGGTATTTTTGGCCTGTGTGGTTTTTCTACCGCACCTGGTGGGCAAAGTGGTGAGAGATTTGACAGACAATATGGCCTCAATGTTCTATATCAACAGGCAGGGGGAGCATGCTTGTTGGCTCTCTCTCAAGAGACTCTCAGATTGTGGGATTTCTACATTGAGTACACAATCCACCTGGAAGCCAGTCACTTCCCTGGTGTGAGGAACACACTGGCAGATAACCTCAGTAGATCTTTTTTCTCTCACTATGTATCATAACCATACAGACTCTAACATCATGAGTGGTTGCTTCATCTGGAGATAGTCCAGGCACTTATCCAGAGGTGGGGAACTCCCCAAGTGGACCTGTTTGCCACCAGGCAGAACAGGAAACACCATTGCTTATGTTCCCTACAGGGTCTGGGCAAGGACTCCTTATCCTTTTTAAATATTGGCACAACATTAGCTTTCTTTAAGTCTTCTGGAACTTCCATAGTTTTCCAAGTGTTATTGAAAATCAACATTAATGGTCCAACAAGGTCCTTAGCCTGCCCTTTTAAAACTGCTGGATGCAAGTTATCCAGACCTGCTGATTTTAAAAATGTCCTAGTTTAGTAGCTGCTATTTAGTTGAGTTGATACTGGAATGAAAAGAGTAGTGCTGTCATCATCGTCATATGATATGACTCTATTAACTGTTTTCCCCCCATATACAAAACAGAAATATTAATTGAACACTTCTGCATTTTTTACATTATTGCTAATTCTACTATTTCTAGCTAGTAATGAACCAATGCCATGGATGGATTCTTTTTGTTCCTAGTATACTTAAAACAGTATTTATTGTCCTTAACTCTGCTGGCCATAGATTTCTTCTTGTGTTCCTAGCATTAGTGTATAGGCAATTAAAGAATTCTCTCTGACCTTGGATGGGTAAATGCTGCCACCACCCAAATGCAAACCCCTTGGGACCTAGGAAGGCGTACTTGTGAATTCCTTTCCGTGGGGTACCATCAAGCCCTTTCACCACCCCTCCACTGGGAAGAGATGAGGAAGAAAACAAAGGAAATTAGCTGTTGCCCCCAGCTAATTAAACAACATATGGCTAAACCTCCTAGGACACCAAAAATCCAAACTTGTTCTTAGAAAAGATAAATTTATTAAAAACAAAAAGAGAGAAAATATATCTGGAACTTAGGCTTTTGCCAGATTTTAAAAATGCAATTCTAATCATTAAGTACCCAAAATAGCTTTCTTGGGGGTTCAGCTTAAAGGTAACAAGCAAAGAAAAGCATCTGGGGTTAGCACAGAGGAGCCAATAAGAAATAACCTAATCGTGACTTTCTAAACATTCCTAGTCTATTTACACACAGTTGCGGGTTCCAAATAAGTAGTTCAAGGTATGATCTATGATCATACCTGGCTTAAAGCTTCTCATAGCATAACTGCTCCCTGTTCCCCTTTTCCCAGAGAAAAACAGAGAGAAAGGGGAAGTGCCCCCCCCCATTTAAAAAAGTTCTAGCCTTCCCATTGATTCTTTTGGTCAGGTGTGGACTCCTTTTCCTTTACCTGGGGATTTTTTTAACCCTTTACAGGTAAAGCAAGCAGAGAACAGCCACCAAGAGGGACTTTATTGCTAACTGGCTGGCTGGGTGTCCATAAAAGGGAGTTACCCTCCACCCCTTCATTTATTACACCAATTAACCAAGCGTAGCCAAATGTATTATCTGAAGACAAAGCAGTACAGAAAAGAAAGAGTTAATAATTACCAATCCTGCAAAGAGTTCTTACAGCATTCAGTTCACTTTACACAGGTGTGCTCCTGAGATATGCATCTGGCACTACATATATGAGAATACAAACATAGAGCTATTTTCAAGTTAGAGACCACTGTCTAATATCATGCAAGACTAAAATTTACCAAATAGCTTTTTATTTTATTTTTCTGGTCCAATGGCATACCTTTCTTTATCTCTGTTTTGGATATTACATTCCAAGCAGGTTGCCCAATCCAAACGAGTTACCCAACTCGTATCAGGACAAAGAACGACCATATCTTGCTTTTGACAGGTTTCCTATGTTTCAGTGTCATAGCTGACTTCAGCTTTGCAGTGTTGTGGAATACTTGGCATGAATGAATAGAGTTATGGGAAGAACATGATACCAGTCAGTTAGCTTAACTACCTAGCGTTCACATTTAATATAATGTATTCAATATTATTTCCATGCACATAATGCCAATTAATATGGTGTGTATGTTTATATAAGATATAAGTGTTGGCTAAGAGTAGTAATTTTGAAATTTCACTGTGAGAAAAAAATTCAAGAAAAAGATTAGGAAGTTGATATTATAAATTCAGACTCATATACATGTTTTCTGCTATAACATAATTTTAAAACAAACTCTAAGCTTAGTTTGAATGCCTATGGGTTTTCTTTTTTAAAATTTTCACATCTTTATTATGTGTAGGTTTCTTTTTTAATATTTAGAAAAGTTAAAAGCACACTATTAAGTAATATTTTATTCTTTTAAAATGTTTCCTGTTATGTTTGTATATTCTTCCTAGCTGCTGGAAAATAATTTCCTTTTCATATTTTATTACTTTTATTATTGTATTGGATTTACGTTTTCCCTAAATCCTGCATTGTTATCTTAGGCAACTCTCTCACGGAAGGCCATACGAATATAGGATCAGGCCAGTAGCACTTTGTTTTGGGCATAAACAAACATAATGTTTGGCTTCTGTACATCTTTGTTGTCAGCATAGCTCTGTGAATAATGGTTATTAGTGTTTTTACCTCAGAACAGAAACAAGAGTGGTATTCTGGTAGCAACTCCCTAGTTGGAGTTTGTCTTCCAAATTGGGGTTAAGATGGTGTGTAGAAAGGCTTTCAGTATGAAATTTCAGATTTCATATTTTTTATATAAATTATATATTGATGTTAAGGTAAAGCCACGCAACAGTACAAAACTTTTCCCCTCACCCTCAGGTCTTATTGTTACAATTGCTATCATATACAGCAGAACACACATTATAACCTTAATCCTTCCCCACTGAGGTTGCCAGTCTTCCAACACCCCCTGGGTCAAACTATCCCCTCTCAGCATGCCACATTCCTTCACCAAAAATTCACAACTAATTGTATTAGGAGAGGTAGTTTGTTAAAGGGATGTAAAGAGGGGAAGGCTGAGGAGGCAGAGTTAATGTTACTGTATGATGTTTGTGGCATATAGTTGTTATTGTACTGAGACAGTGTCGGCCTGTGGATGGCTTAACTTTTCCTTTTTTGTGTGTGTGAATTTGAATCAAATAAGTGGGTGTGAATGCAGTAATAGTGGCATTGGGGCTGGGTCATTTGTGGTGCTACCTTCAGTTATACCTCTTGGCTTCAAAAGATGCCACACATGCACCTAAAGGCTTACACCCACAGCTGGAGTCCTTCAACCCTCCCACAACCCAACTCCCAATTTCGTGAGCATTCATAGCCCGCCATTCATTTTCCATACCCATGTGAGGTCCTTGGACCAAAATGTTTGCTCACCCCTGCTCTAGAAGTTACAAGTATTATCTATTATAGTTCAAATCCATAGAATATTTCTCACTAGATTTTACTGTCTTTAAGGTGAGCCAAAAAAGTCTCAAATTAATATAAATTGTTTTTTAAATGGTTGCATGGCAGTACAATAACACTTAGTTGCTTCTGCTCCCCAGTGACTGAATATAAAGATTGAGGTTTCACATTAATATCAACTAATTGTTCAATAGAATTTAATATAATTCCATCAGATGAACAGGTTCTAATATTCTTTGAGGTACACAAAAATGTGATTATCTTTACAAGATTCAAAATTGCAATACTATTTCAAATTAATAATTTACAACTGTAAACAACTAGCACCTATTTGACATTAAATCTTCACTGATGGGAAACCAATTTTCCATCTTGTCTCAATTAAAAAAGGCTCTATTTGGATATATTTCTTCTAAAATATCTCACTAGACTTGCCATCACTGTCTTTATATGAAAATGTACTTTTGTTTCTGCAGAAACATTATCTTAATATAAAGTAATATGCTAGAAATTTGAAAGTATAATTTTTGTAAAATAACCATTCTTTAATATAATCTAATGTAATTTGACTTAATTCTTTCCTCTAAAATAAAGCATTATCTTAATATAAAGTAATATGCTAGAAATTTGAAAGTATAATTTTTGTAAAATAACCATTCTTTAATATAATCTAATGTAATTTGACTTAATTCTTTCCTCTAAAATAAAACATGTTGAGGTAAATTTTGGTGGTTGTAGCTGGAATTATTGTTCAGATTTTGTTTATTACTAATGTAATCAGTCCATTTCAAGACTGATTCATGCAATGTGTTTAACATCCCTCTGTGTTTTTAAATTCCACTGAATTCAATGAGAGTTGAGGACACTACACATCACAGGGAGTGAGGTTTTTAATTACCCATGATCCAGTTTGAATATTTAACTTTTAATGTTAATCAACAACAGTACTAAATAGCAAACACACCCTTAAAGGGAAACAAATAAAAAGCCTCCCAAACAAACTGAGTTTTAGTCTCACTGTGTCTGTGTTGTCCACATGTTGTGTCTTGTCTTTATATTTTAAGCTCTTTGAGGCAGGGAGTGTCTCTCTGGTACAAGTTTGTACAGTGAATAGCACAATGGAGCTCCTTGGCTTCTTTGCACTATGCAATATAAATAATAAATAATAACAGATTATTGAAAGGATTTCAAACAACCTGATAAGCAAGATCGTTGTGTTATTCTAAACTGTACATTATTAAATAGGAATTGTTATTAATCAATGCTAGAGGCTGGTGACTTAAAACAGTACAGCAACAAGTTGCTAACCATCCTTTGAGTTTAACATCAGATCCCAAAGACATATTAAAACTTGAATGCTAAGTGTATATTCTAGTAGACCAAACCTCTAAAGAACTTTCCTATTTTGTGCATACCACCTGTACCATGACGCAGGTCGTTGCTAACTCCATCTGAGTTAAATGAATTATATTTCCATGCACAAAGAGACCCTTTTTAAAAAAAATTTGGTTCTTTTGTGTCAGTGGCAATACAATTCTGTTAGATTGGTAGGAGATTTTTTTGTAGTTATTATACCTTCCTGAATTCTGCTCAGGCTACTCAGAGAATTCAGTTCCTTACAATACTGTATAAGATTTATAAGTTAACTGTATGGTTCTTGGTTTAGTACTTGGCTTGCCTAAAGAAATCTTTTTTGGAAAATCAAATAAATATAAACAAACAATCTGAAAAATTCCTGGCAAAGAACTGGAGGTATCTCAACTAGTAAAAATAAAGATTGCATGTCAAAAACTGATCTTAATTTAACTGGTGTAAATCCCCAAAGCTTCATGGAAGGGAATTAATAGGAGAATTTGAGATGGAAATCAAATGGAATTTGTACATATTGTAAATTTTTGTAGAGGATTTATACCACTACTTCATTTACAGATCAATTAAAGCATTAAAAGAACTTTAAGCATTCCTCTGTGCTTATGCTATTGACAAATCATAATGTTTAGAACAGCAAGAAAATTTCTTAGACTTTGTAAAACAAATTAAAGTTTCTGGAGTAAACGTATAATTTCCACTGAAGTCAAAGAGAATATGTAGAGGGCTGTAGCATTTATATTATTGATGGACTGATTTTACCAATGGCATGTTAAACCATAGTAACTTGTGCCAAAGGTTTGCACTCCGTAAAGGTTATAGTATTAGAATTACCAGGGCAAGAACCACCATTAGAAATGTCATTAGGTCTGGAGTTTGTAGCTACACACAAGGAATTATAGCAGTGACCACAATGGCATTTACAAGTTACAAATCTTTTTACTAAAAACCTTACTACACAGATATTCAATGCCAGAGTTATAGATATCTAAACAAGGTGGAGTAATACCATAAGACATCCAGCATCAGTATTTTCATACTGACATCTGTAAGGATACCATAAAGATGGGTGACTCTCTCAATAGGTGTGTAGACGTGTCCGCTGTTGCCCGGGGCGCCTCCTGCTGGGTTTGTGGGGGAATTAGCGTCGGCCCAGCGTCGGGAGCGCCCCCTACCGGGTGGTCTCCACGTCTTTCCGGGCCCCAGTCGGTGTTACGTCACCCCGGCCAGACACCCAGTCTTGCTAGGCGGGTTTTAGCCCGGGGTTTCTTCTTATCCCAACTGCCAGCAAGTACACAGTCTTTCTAGGCTGGGCTTAGTCTGGGTTGTTCTGTCCCAGCAGCCCGCAATTACACAGTCTTTCTAGGCTGGGCTTAGCCGGGGTCGGTCCTGTCCCAGCAGCCAGCAATTACACAGTCTTTCTAGGCTGGCTTTGCCTGGGTTTGTCTTGTCCCAGCAGCCAGCAATTACACAGTCTTACTAGGCTGGCTTTGCCTGGGTTTGTCTTGTCCCAGCAGCCAGTAATTACCCAGTCTTTCTAGGCTGGCTTTGCCTGGGTTTGTCTTGTCCCAGCAGCCAGCAATTACACAGTCTTACTAGGCTGGGCTTAGTCTGGGTTTGTTCTGTCCCAGCAGCCCGCAATTGCACAGTCTTTCTAGGCTGGCTTTGCCTGGGTTTGTCTTGTCCCAGCAGCCAGGAATTACACAGTCTTTCTAGGCTGGCTTTGCCTGGGTTTGTCTTGTCCCAGCAGCCAGCAATTACACAGTCTTACTAGGCTGGGCTTAGTCTGGGTTTGTTCTGTCCCAGCAGCCCGCAATTACACAGTCTTTCTAGGCTGGCTTTGCCTGGGTTTGCCCTGTCCCAGCAGCCAGCAATTACACAGTCTTATGAGCCCCCGGGTTGGGGCGTCTTGGCTCCAGCCACAGAAATAGCTAGCCCTTCCCTCTTTCACTCACCCCTCCAGCGGCTGACGTCCGGGTGCCTAGCCCTCGGGGGTCCAGTCCATCCCTACCTCCGCCGGGTAGGTGGCCGCTGGAACTCCTGGCCAGTCGTCGGGCGTCGTGGGGCTTGTGGCTGGGGGTTCTGGTAGCTCGTCTCCGGCGGCCGCGGGGGCTGGAGCTATCGGGGCCTCGGCCTCGATGTCCCCCGCTGCAGGAGGCTCGGTCTCCGGGGTTCCGGGGTCGGCGTCCCACGCCGCTCGGTAGGCAGCGGCTGGGGTGCTTGCTCCGTCCCTCTCCTCCTCAGCCCGGGACCCTTGGCTCGGCTCTGGGTCCAGGCAGGGGGGCCGCCAGTCCGCCGGTCCCGAATCCCCCGTCCGGCTCCCGCCCCCTTCTCGGCTCCCGGCCCCGCCTTTTGTACATCCGGGTTGCCGGCTGTACTTCCGGGGCGGGGGGCGTGGCCATGCCGGCTCCGTCGTCCATGATGGACTGCCGGCGCGGGGGTCTTCCTCCTCGTAGGGGGCCCATCCGGGCCCGCTACAAGGTGGTCATCCATGGAGGGTTTCCTGATGTATTCTTCCTCCCTGGTCATGCTGGGGAACCCCTTTTGCACTCACGCCTGTAATCTGTATGCATATGCGTGATAGTCCCCAATCCCTTTTCCCTTATTGGGATTTCCACAGCCCATAAAATCTGGAGTGACCCACTTTTCATATGCTATCCTCTTAGTTCCTCTTATTTTCATTAGCATTTACATCATCAAGTTGCCAGGGTAATCTGTGGTTTTTGCAGAATTTTACAATCAGGCATCTTGCGTTATTGACAGGTGCATTGTGGCATATTTTCCTAAACATCACCTATTCACACATGTTTTACGCTAATCTTGTATGTCTACTGTACAGGATTACTCCTGGGTCAGCTCCTCATGCCAACCCTTCTAAAGGCCTAAGGCCTAATGTGGCTAAGCTAAAATCTTACAAGTCTTAGTCTGCAGGTCTTGTATTACATCGTTACTTTGCTTATATATATTCATATGCAATATATATTCATCACTCATAAATACTTAGGCAACCTTATACT
The DNA here is from genome assembly GCA_032164245.1 of Sternotherus odoratus. Lineage (NCBI taxonomy): Eukaryota > Metazoa > Chordata > Testudines > Kinosternidae > Sternotherus > Sternotherus odoratus. The sequence continues at coordinate 57,235,114 of JAVMKO010000007.1, read as the reverse complement.
CCTACAATACTATCCTACTTATCTGCAACTAAAATATATTCATCACATATCTATACATATAAAAGTCAAATGGTGTGTGTATGTATGTTTGCTTACTCCTTCCACACTGTTTCAGCTAGAGACTTGAAATTTGGTACAGTTATAGGCTTTAGGGTCCTAATCAGAGTAAGAATCAAAAAAATTTCAAATCTCACCTCTTACACCCCCTAGGGGTGAAATTCTTTAAAGCCCATTAATATCAGTTCTCTGTGACATAGTTATGATTTAATAATACCCCCCTCCAACGGCCTCCGCACTCGCTCAGCTCTCTCCCCCCTCCCCCCACTCCAACGCCCCCCCCCACTCGCTCAGCTCTCTTCCCCCTCAGGTAAGAATAGAAAATTTTTAAAATCTCACCCCCCTCCAACGGCCCCCACACTGGCTCAGCTCTCTCCCCCCTCCCCCCCTCCAACGGCCCCTGCACTGGCTCAGCTCTCTCCCCCCAACGGCCCCCACACTTGCTCAGCTCTCTCCCCCCTCCCCCCCACTCCAACGCCCCCACTCGCTCAGCTCTCCCCCTCCCCCCAATCCAACAGACCCCGCACTCGCTCAGCTCTCTCCCCCCTCCCCCCTCCAAGGGAGACACCACATCTAAATGCAAGAGAATGAAATTACTTAGACAAAATGAGACTTCTGAACAAAATTTGTATTAATAAAAAACATTGTAGTCTTTTTACATCCCAGTTTCCAATTACAAATACCCCGAGCAACGCCGGGTATTTTTGCTAGTTAATTGTATATGAATTAACCAAAACAATACATAATACACTTAAATGGTTTTTGTAAGGTGATTAGCTATTGGGCTAAATTTAGCTCAGAATATGCTGATGGCTGAAATGTGGATGTAAGCAGAACAGAATATGGCATATTCTTTCTCAAGTGGTCTGTAAAGAAAATCAGTTAAACATGATGGATGTGGCTTTAACATTCATTGGCATTATAGATGGATATTTTCTAGGCTTCTTCTGTAGCTGTAAATATGTAACTGACTAACTCTCCTAGAAAATATAAACAAATGCTATCAGATTAGATGTGAAAGTTTTTTTTTTATTTCTTGAAGTTCGCTGTTGGAATAGGCACACTCTCCTTAATATTTTTAACATGTTCTGCTCAGCTATTTCAAGTTAAAAATTGGAGTTGGATACATCCATATCAGGTTATCTGCACTATTAGTTATATGTTGGTTGGTTGATTTAACCACATTAAATAGTCATCATTTTTCAGTTTTGTCAGCTTGGTTGCTGCCAACAAAGATTTGTCAAAAGTTGGCAGGTTTTTCTTCTGTGTTTAAAATTCTTGTTTTTACAGTTGCGGCTGTGTTTTTGTTTTAAAGGTTGAAAGGCACTTACCCAAGCACCCTGTAGGCAGCCATCTCTCCATGAGTCCAGGATGTCAAGATAATTCACTGCTAAAAAGGGATGAACAAAACCATGAACTTCATACTCCTCCTCTGAATAGGAACTTCTCAGGATATAACCAAAAGGTAGACATGGATGGCTGCAATTTGTACAATTTTAAGTTCCAAAAACGTGTGCTCTCATTTGTTAGACAAGTACGGTGATGACCTTTCTGAAATAATCTCTTTGGCATACTGTCAAGACACAGAGGAGTTTATTAAAAAGATGTCCAGTATGAGTGTTGTTCTAAATAGTTTACTTTCATATCAAGGCATCAGATATGGAGGTCATTAATCTATTTATCTTTGTGATGAAGAGTCACACTATTATTAATGATAAGTTTAAGATTAGCAGCTGTGTTAATCTGTATCCGTAAATAAGACGAGGAAGACTTTGTAGCACCTTAGAGACTAACCAGTGCTGAAATAAACTGGTTAGTCTCTAAGGTGCTACAAAGTCTTCCTGGTTTTATTTACTATTATTAATACATCAAAACTTGGACTTAAATTTTATATTCTTTAGAAGTAATTTCTTCAGTCCCTGATCTCAGTTTTGCTCCTCCAGTTCACAATAACCTGTGTTTTGGGTGGTGAGGCTGAAATTCTCCTTGGCCTGAGCATATGACTGGAAGAACTGCAGTTTTTCTCCAGCTGACCATCTAACAAAAGAGGCAGAGACTTTTTAAAAGGGGTTCTTTCCCATTGCCACAACGAGAAGGCTTAGTGAGAGGAGAGGAGGAAGGAGGGATTCTTCCTTCCCTGAGGACTTAGACCAAACCTGGAGACTCACAAAAGGAAGTGAGACCAGAGTAAGGGAGATTGAATTTAGAAGTATGTTTTCCATAGATCTGTAACACTCCTCAAGACTGCTTTTTAAGAGTAAAGTAAGTGTGTATGTGTGTGTGTGAGAGAGAGAGAGACAGAGAGATATCTCCCAACAGTTGAATTATTAACCAGCGTGCCCATGAGGGTGTAATTCTGTGGGTGTGAGCATGGGGCAACTGTGAAATGTTGAGAGGGTTAGCAGTGGTTTCAGGGCCTAGGGCAGGGATCGGCAATGTTGACATGCAGGACTGCAGGATAAGCACCCTTAGTGGGCCCTGCCGCTTTATTTACCTGCCTTTTTCCTGACTGCGGCTCCCACTGGCCGCGGTTTGCCGTTCCGGTCCAATGGGGGCTGCGGGAAGCGGCGCGCTGCTGGCCGCCTTAATTAGAATAGAATTGCTTTGGGGTATGAATGTTTGCTCTGTTTTGTAAAAACTATGTAAATTAATGGTATACATGGTTTTTAAAACTAGAATAGGAATAAGCAAACTTTCTCAGTTAACCCCTCTGACCTTTGCAATTCTCTCCCCTTGGAAATCCATCAGAGCCAATCTTCAAGGCATAATGCGATATGCATTTATCTTGTTTCTCTTGTGTTTTTATTTTTGTTTTAATCTCTATATTGGAAATATCTAGTTGCTCTGGCAACAAATGCGTAAAAATTAGCAGTTTCCAGTTTGATTATATATGTCAATATGAGTATTATTATTTTAAGCATAAAAGCCAAGATATTTAGGATTTTATTTCACATGTCCTACCTGGCATCTAAGTTTTCAAAAAATGTGTCTTTCTCATTGGGTTAAGATTTAAAAGAAGTGTACAAAGTACCTGTAAAACCCCATGCTTGTATATGCGGACTAGCTAACTTGTTTGAATAGTAATGTACTTTATTATCCTTCTGCCTGTTTGCATACATATATGCAGGTTTTTGAGAGTAATTCATATTATGAAAATTTAGTCCCATTTGTCTTCAAATAATGCTGTCCAGTAATTTGAAATGATTGGTTCTTAGGGGAAATGCAGATTTGAAAACAACAAATAAATAATATGTTTGGATGAAAATAATTTCAAATGCAAATATTATAATCCTCCCCCATCCAAGTTTTAAGGCAAAGAGTGTAGGATTTCAAATAATCTAAAATGGTCTTTTGTTAGTTAAATTATTTAATTTAAAAAACTGTGTCAGTTGAATGTTTTATTTCTTATATGGTGAATATTACTTGTAAAATTTATAGTTAGTTATTAAATAATATTAAAATGTTCTGTACATTTTAATGATCAAATTTTATATTTAATGTATTATTTGTATTTATAAACTCTCTTTGTTATGGTTCCAGAAACTTCAGGAGGAAAATACTAAATTAAAGCACAAACTAGAAGATTTAAGGTATCAGTATGCAGCAGTTTATGGCCAGTAGTAAACAGCTACAAGAAGGAGCTCACATTGCTATTTGGAGGTGAGGAAAAAAAAAAAGAGAGCAAGAAAGAAATTTACAACTGAAATTCTCCCCCCCTTCCCCCCGGTTTTTCTAAAGAAAGCAGCAGTGCCATTTACATGTTAACTGATAACTTCTATAAGGTAAAGGGTGTGTGTGTGTGTGTGTGTCTCTGTGTGTGTGTATATATATCTATATCTACATATATCTATATCTATATCTATATCTATATCTATATCTATCTATATATCTATATCTATATCTATATCTATATATATAGATATATAGTGTGGTAAACCCAGGGCAGGCGAGGGCCAGAGAAGGTTGTGGTGAGAGGGATAACTACAGTTTAATTGGATCCAGCTGAACAAGGCTGCCAGAAGCAGGGCCAGCTGAGGCCAGTTAAGGAGGCTGGCAGAGCCCTTTAAAAAGACTCCTCCCCAGAGAAGAGGGTGGGAGTTGAGGAGCGAGTTTGGAGGCAGGAGGAATCAGAAGAGTGAGGTTGGTGAAAGCAGAGAGGAGTGAAGGAGAGCGAGAGACAGAGTCAGAGAGGCTGCCAGCAGACAGGAAAGCAGGAAGGAGGGAGTTAGCCCTTCCTAGCCAGCTGGGAGCCAAACCCCAGCCAGAAGAGAACAGCTAAAGGGCCTGAGTCCGGGGAGTCTGAGGAGCCACCTTGTCACACGTGGTGTCAGAGGTGGGATGCAGTGAGTAGACTCGGTGGCCAGTCCTCTCGGGCAAGGCAAAGGCCCCCTCAAAAAAAAAAAAAAAAATTTAAAATGGAGGAGGTGGTGAAGGCACTGGTTCAGGCCACTGCGGCCCAACAAGAAGCAGTGCGAGTGCAGCAAGAGACTAACCAGTTGCTGATGTCCCAGGCAGCCCAGGACCGAGCTACACTGCAAGAGCTAGCAAAACAGATAAAAGTCCTGGGCACCATGGCCCGTGGGGGCCCCGACCCCCGGCCACTGAGGGCGGGCAACTACTTACAGAAAATGACAGTGGACGACGATACCGAGGCCTACCTTCTTGCATTTGAGAGGACAGCCCTGCGAGAGGCCTGGCCCCGGGAGCAGTGGGCGAGTATCCTGGCCCCATTTCTGTGTGGGGAGGCCCAGAAGGCCTATTTTGACTTGGCAACCGAGGCAGCGACGGATTATCCCCAGCTAAAGGCCGAGATCCTGGCAAGGGCGGGAGTGACGCCAGCCCTGAGGGCCCAGCGGTTCCACGAATGGAGGTACAAGGCCGACAAGGCACCGCGGTCCCAGCTGTTCGACTTGATCCACCTCGCCCGGAAGTGGCTGCGGCCCGAGACTCACGGCCCCGAGAAAGTGGTAGAAATCCTAGTCCGGGACAGGTATATGCGGGGGTTGCCACCGGACATAAGGGGGTGGGTCCGTAAGAACGATCCCTCCTCCTATGACGAGCTAGTATCCCTCGTGGAAAGACACCTAGCCTCCCAAGAGTTGCCTCGGACTTCCAAGGAAGGAACGCGCCCGAATAGGAGGCAAGTCTCAGGGCCAAAACCCCGGATTACCGTGACTCCAAGCCGATATATGGAAGGAGGAAAAGAGGCTGGGGATCAGCCTGAGAACATGGAGAGGCTTGGGGACTGGGGGAACATGACTCGGGGGGAAAGGCCTAACAGCCCGAAAACCAGGGGACTAGCCCGAGCAGGTATACGTTGTTATGCATGTGGGGAAGTGGGGCATATAGCTGCCCAGTGCCCAAACCAGGTGGAACCTATGCAATGTGACTGGGGGGGGATAGAAAGTCCATGTGACCTGATAAATCAAGTGGGGGTCGCGATGGCCCCCCATAGATACACCCGGCCCGTTAAGATGAACGGCATTAGCACCACCGCGTTAGTCGACTCAGGGAGTGCGGTCACGCTGGTCTCGGGGAAGCTGGTCGGGCGGGACCAACTCGCCCGGGCCAAGCGCTCAGGAGTATCCTGTGTGCATGGGGATGTTAACTATTACCCCTACCCATCATTGAAGTCCCGTTCGAGAGGATCGCTATGGACCTGGTAGGCCCCCTCGAGAAGTCTGCCCGGGGCCATCAGCACATACTGGTTGTGCTAGACTACGCCACCCGATACCCGGAAGCCGTGCCCCTACGGAACACGATGTCAAAGACCATAGCCCGGGAGTTGGTGCAGATCTTTTCCCGAGTAGGGATACCCAAAGAGATCCTGACCGATCAAGGGACCCCCTTTGTGTCTAAACTGATGAAGGACTTATGCGACCTGCTCCAAGTGCGGGCCCTAAGGACATCGGTTTACCATCCCCAGACTGACGGCCTGGTTGAACGCTTCAATAGGACATTGAAGAGCATGATCCGGAAGGTAGTGAGCAGGGACGGGAAGGATTGGGACACCCTGCTCCCCTACCTACTGTTTGCGGTGAGGGAGGTACCGCAGGCCTCAACGGGATTCTCCCCATTCGAGTTGTTATATGGACGCCACCCTCGGGGGTTACTCGATATAGCCAAAGAGGGTTGGGAAGAACAGCCGAATCCGGGGAGAAATGTCATTGATCACGTATTACGGATGAGAGAGAGGATCGCTCAGGTCACCCCCATTGTGCGAGAGCACATGCAGAAGGCCCAAGAGGCCCAGCGAAGGTACTACGATCGCCAGGCGTTGAGCCGGAAGTTCCAGGTGGGGGACCGGGTGATGGTGCTCGTACCCACGGCTGAAAGTAAACTGTTAGCCCAGTGGCAAGGGCCTTATGAGGTGATTGAAGCCGTGGGGGATGTAGACTATAAAGTCCGACAGCCTGGACGCCGGAAACCAGAGCAGATCTATCACGTGAACCTACTGAAGCCATGGCAGGATAGAGAGGCTCAAGTGGTCGCGCTAGGAGCAACCCCCCGGGAAGGGAACCAGCCTAGCCAGATAGGGATATCCCCCGAGCTGACCCCAAACCAAAGAGAGGAAGTGATCAGCATGATCAGATGCCACCCGGACGTGTTCTCGGAAGCACCCGGCCGAACCAGGGAGGTGCACCACCACATCCACACGGAGCCCGGGGTAAAGGTACATGTCAAGCCCTACCGGATCCCAGAGGCAAGAAGGGAAGTGATTGGGGCAGAAGTCCGAAAAATGCTAAAATTAGGGGTCATAGAAGAGTCCCATAGCCAGTGGTCCAGTCCCGTGGTCTTGGTACCCAAGCCAGATGGCAGTGTGCGATTCTGCAACGACTTCCGGAGGCTAAATGACGTTTCCCAGTTCGATGCATATCCGTTACCCCGAATAGACGAGCTGATTGACCGGCTCAGAACAGCGCGGTTCCTGTCCACCCTTGACCTGACCAAAGGTTACTGGCAAATCCCCCTGGCCCCGGCGGACAAGGAGAAAACGGCCTTTGCCACCCCAGAGGGTTTGTTCCAGTATACGGTCCTCCCCTTTGGGTTGCACGGAGCCCCCGCCACCTTCCAGCGGCTCATGGACAAACTGCTGCGGCCGCATCGTAAGTACGCAGCCGCGTACTTGGACGACGTGATTATCCATAGCCCCGACTGGGAGACACACTTGGGGAAGGTAGAGGCAGTGCTAGACACCCTGAGGAAGGCTGGCCTGACTGCAAATCCCGCCAAGTGCTCGATTGGGCTAGCAGAAGCCAAATACCTCGGATATATAGTGGGGAGAGGCCTGGTAAAACCCCAGCTTAACAAGTTAGAGGCGATCCAGAAGTGGCCACGACCAGTCCGGAAGAAGCAGGTCCGAGCGTTCCTGGGGTTGGTTGGGTACTATCGACGGTTCATTCCCCATTTCGCCGCCAGGGCATGCCCATTAACGGACCTGACGAGAGCCCGTGGCCCGGACATCGTGAAATGGTCGACTCCAGCAGAGGAGGCGTTTAGGGATCTGCGGACAGCCCTCTGCACCGACCCCGTGCTAATAGCCCCGGATTGGGAAAAGGAGTTTTTTTTGCAGACTGACGCCTCTGAGGTGGGGCTAGGAGCGGTGCTCTCCCAGATGGTGGATGGAGAAGACCACCCAGTCCTCTTCCTCAGTCGGAAGCTACTGCCCAGGGAACGGAAATATGCCGTAGTAGAGAAGGAGTGCCTGGCGGTAAAGTGGGCCGTAGAAAGCCTCCGCTACTATCTGCTCGGGAGACGGTTTACCCTGGTCACTGACCATGCCCCGCTGAAGTGGATGCAGCAAAACAAGGACAAAAATGCAAGAGTCACCAGATGGTTCCTCTCGCTGCAACCCTTTCATTTCCGTGTGCGACATAGGTCCGGCCGCCTGCACGGAAATGCGGATGGCCTGTCGAGGGTCCACTGTTCAGCGACCCAAGTAGCCCAACCCCATGGTGTTGAGCAGGGGGGGGGGATGTGTGGTAAACCCAGGGCAGGCGAGGGCCAGAGAAGGTTGTGGTGAGAGGGATAACTACAGTTTAATTGGATCCAGCTGAACAAGGCTGCCAGAAGCAGGGCCAGCTGAGGCCAGTTAAGGAGGCTGGCAGAGCCCTTTAAAAAGACTCCTCCCCAGAGAAGAGGGTGGGAGTTGAGGAGCGAGTTTGGAGGCAGGAGGAATCAGAAGAGTGAGGTTGGTGAAAGCAGAGAGGAGTGAAGGAGAGCGAGAGACAGAGTCAGAGAGGCTGCCAGCAGACAGGAAAGCAGGAAGGAGGGAGTTAGCCCTTCCTAGCCAGCTGGGAGCCAAACCCCAGCCAGAAGAGAACAGCTAAAGGGCCTGAGTCCGGGGAGTCTGAGGAGCCACCTTGTCACAATAGATAGCTCTCTCTCTATATATATAGATATTATATGTATTTCAGAGTCAGATACATTATTGATTCTGATTTAATCTCTCTTCCAAGTGGTTTAAAATTCTAGCAGGGGACATTAACACTAATCTAAATGCAGAATTAAAGACTAGCATGTAGTCACTGTGCATGCTCATTTCAGAGGAAACAGAGCTGTGACTTCAAAGCCACATGTGCTATTGCAGATAAAATGAGGATATGTATCTGAAGAACTACTTGCGCTTGTTTCTCAGTCAAAGGGACAGGCAGATGGCTCATAAGAGGTGATTCCTTATTAGAGCTGGTTGGAAAATTTTTGTCAAGGTTTTTTACTAGAAAATTCCATTTCAATTAAACTGTTGTGAGTTTTTTTTCAACATTATTGATTCTGATGAAATTTCCCATGAAAACAAGAATTTCCACAAAGAAATGTTTTTCATTTTAGAAATTTTGTTTAAGAAAAAATTCAAGGTTGTTTCAAATTAAAATGGTTCTTTTATATTTTTATGTATTTTTATATTATTTCATAACATGTCAGTACATAAAAGGGCCTTGTATTTCCATCTAGATTTCATTCAGGTTTCTTGGTCTATTTGTTGTTGTTTTTTGTGTGCAGAGGGTGGGGTGGGAGAGGTCTCGGTCCCAAAGAAACAAACATGGTCAGCCGTCAACAGAAGGTGGTCCCTCTCTCTCTCACACACACACACACACACACACACACACACACACACACACACACACACACACACACCCCTAAACAATGGGACAAATAATGAAAGAAATAATAGGAGTGAGATCACAGGTTCAGAAAAGGGATGCAGAAGGGAAAACACGAAGCAGATAACTCTTTAAACAATGCCCACAGCTACAAAAAAGAATAAAGGGGTCAGGGGACACTGCCCAGGGAATTCAGTCCAGCCCTCTGTCTCAGTTTGATTGGTGGATAGGTACATTGTATGGGAGTAATAATATGGGCCATACAGTTTGATGTCAGTGGTACAGCAGCCCAAACCATGAACATCACCCTCTACCTTACATTTCTTGACTGTATGTGCATCTTTGAAAACTGAAGCTGAAAGTGTGATTTGTGCCTCAGAATAATTTCTAGAATTACATCAAAATGTTTTAGTTAAATGTCATGGCTTGGCTTTATAATATGTAGTGTAATATTTTGTTTCCTAGAAGTCAGTATGAACAGCTATAGAAGAAGGGAAGAGTGAATGTTTTGATGAAAGACGTGTCAGTCTTTTGAAGGCACAAGTAATGCAGCTGGAGAGGCAGGTAATAATGTGACACATAGGAAATGAGAACTAGTTTATACTTTTTTTTTCTTCTGAAACTGTTTGCTCGAATGTGGAAATAGCATTTTTGTTCAAAGGTAGGTATACAGTAGTAGATCCCCAGCATTGTGGTCCACGCTTCTAGCACAAGGTTGGAAAGAACTCCATGATTATAGACTTGTAGCATGCGGTGTAGTTGTAGCCGTGTCGGTCCCAGGATATTAGAGAGACAAGGTGAGTGAGGGAACATCTTCTATTGGACCAACTTCTGTTAATGAGAGAGACAAGCTTTAAAATGTGGCTTGAAATCTTGTCTCTCACCAAAAAAAGTTGGTCCTGTAAAAATATTACCTCACCCACCTCGACTCTCCATAGATTTATAGAATAGGAGAGTTCTTCCTCCATACCCACCAGCAATCCATTAACAGTAAGGAGATATAGTGTTGCCTGTCTATTATCTGGCTGTTCTTTTTTAATTGGTAATAGCAGAGCTCCCACTGACTACTGCTGCTCTATCATTCAGAAAAAGCTGTTTGAAGCTGATGCATTTGGAATTTTCCTTAGGATTTCAATTAACCTGCAAAACCCTCAAGAAAGTGTTGTTCCTTTTGCCTCCAAAATATTGAACAAATGTTTTATAATTAAAGTACTCCCAATTTCTAATTAGATATACATATATCATTTGCAGGGTTATAGCCATATTGGTTCCAGGATATTGTGTGAGGTCAGATCTTTTATTGGACCAACTTTTGTTGGTGAAAGAGACAAGCTTTCAGAGCTGAAGAATAAAAACTTTTATTTTTGTCACTAAAATAAGCCATATATACTAAACATATAACACAATGAACAAGAAGATCCCATTTTTATGTAATATTTCAGAGTGCAACACGCTTTAAGAAGTTGAAGGTTGAGCTCAAGCTATCTGATAGCTACTTTCTACACCTTATATAAATGTGAAAAGTTTTAAAGCCTTTTCAGTATGTCTTCACCAAGAGGAAAGTACTTCTGAGCTTAAGGCTGTGAAGCTGTATTTGTAATCTACATAAAAGCGCCTTGTAAGTGAATGAGAAGGATAATTAAACAGTGAGATGGAAATTTTTAACATGATGCTCAGGGACTTAGATGACTTAACATTAATGGCACCTGATGTCTAAATCCCATTACCAAAAATGTATTCCTTGGCATTTCAGTTACCCACCAACTCCTAGTCGAGTATGTATGAGAACGAAGAATAGCCACAAACAGTTATATGGATGTTGAATTTTTGTATATTTCAGTTCATATCTGTTCTGTATAGGTTCTTATACCATCTTCATCACTGTAGCATCTTAGAGCCTTCCAGTAGTGCACTGAGCACCATGACTAACATTTTTCTGTGTTTGTACCACACTTAGCACAATGGAGTCCTGGTCCCCCTCTTAGGCAGTGCTGTAATACAAATAATAAATAATGATATCAGTCACAAATTTGTTCTCTTATCTGATTCCCCAGGGAAGAAATTTATGCAGTGAAGTGTTTAGTTTTACACACACACACACACACACACACACACACACACACACACACACACACACACACACACACACAGAACAGACATACATATACACACATTGGCTATATGTTTATCTTACACATTGCAAGGTCCTAGATATGCACCTTACACTTAGAGCAGAAAGTGGTGAGGTTTTGGTTCCTGGAGGAATTCATTCCACAGTCATGAGCTGACTCCCAAGAAAATCTGTCTCATACACAGATGATTCTGGTCCATATTGTAGGAAGTTCTATTCTGAATTACTTTCCTAGCATTTTGATATGGTCATTTTGTATTTTTATTAAAATTCATTACGTTGTGGAGGGCTTGCCCCTGGAACCTACACAGTAACACTGAACATGAAAAATGAGCATAGGGGCGTCTGCCCTGTATATTGCAGTGGTGGACTCTGCCACAACTTTAGAAAAATCCTCTTGTAAGGGAGTGTTGGGAATGGATGAGGAACAGCCACTGAACCTACAGTCTCCTTTAGGTGGCACTGCTGGAGAAGCTGTAATTCACAGTCATTCATAATGACAAAGAATAGTCCTGGCATGAGGGGAAGAGAGAGAGACAAATCTGGTGATTAGGGCACTTACCTAGAATGTAGGAGACCAAAGTTCAAGTCCCTGTTCAAAGTGATTATCATTTTTTTAAAATTAAAAAATGGTTACAGTTTCAGCTGGAGAAATTGAAAGAAACCTGCTCCAGAATATCCCATAAGCTAGGACACTCTCCTAAAATGTGAGCGACCCAAGTTCAAACCTTTTTTCCATATCAGGAAACGAGGAAAATTGAACCTGAAACTCCCTCATTCCTGGTGAGTGCCTTAGTCACTGGATTAAAGATTATAAGTGGGGCCACACATACCAACACTGCTCGGTGTCTTAGTCGCACCCCCTGGAAAATTTGGGTTCCGAAACAAGTCAGCAAATTCATGTCAAATTCATGAATTGTTTTGGGTTGACCAAAACTGCATTTTTTTGCAAATATAGTATTAGGCCAACATATTTTTGGCCAGTTCTGGTTGTAGGTAGGATGAAGATGTCAGCTGTTTGAAACAGAACTAAATCAAAAATTTGATTTAGAGAATTTGATGGCCACTCACTGGTGGAATGGCTGGGTGAGAGGGGGACAGGGATTTTCTCTAAAATACACTGATTGGTTCCATAATTTTTAGGATGACTCACATTGACAGATTTATGAAACCAATGATCAATTTGCCTTTCTGAAGGTTGTTTGCAATAAAAAGTACTAACTACTTTAAAATAAAAAGCTGCTCAAAGCACTCATTTTACAGTTTTACTTTCTGTACTTTGTTATACTTGTTCATGTGTTATTTTCCTATGATAACTGAGCTCTCTATTTTATTAGATGAGATAAAACTACTGAATGAATGAAAAGCATAAAAATAAAATAGTTCTTGAGGGGGAGAAGTGACAGATTATAAGGGTAATAAGCAGGAAGATAATATCTGAAAAGAATGCTTCATAAAATGTATTTGCAGAAGAAAAAATAAACACTCTCAATATGCATTTAGAAATAATGTTATCATTAATTTTCCAATAGGTGGGCCTACTTACAGAAGGATTAAGTTCTCGAGCAGTCCTTATGCTGGAGTTAAAGAATTCCCTAGAGTCTCTTACTGAGAAACTCAGGTAAGGAAATAGAGGAAACATTTGTATGTTTTGCCATTTTCTTTGATGAAATTTACCCTAATGCTGTGGTCTTACACCAGGACCTGGGTGAACACTATAAGTCCAATGTTAAGGGCTTTAAATATGATATAGGGGCTTGTGCGGGCCTTCTACACAGGTGTAAATGTCACCTTTTACTCTTATGCGCACTATTGCTTTATTCTGAGTGAATTAATGTCCTAGGTAAATTAGAATAGTGGGAATTATTTGCCTGAGCTTTGAAGATTAAACTCTCTTTTAAACCTTATTTTCCATAGCATTGGCCCTCTCCAATTACTTTTTATCCCACAAGAATTTGTTATAGAAAAGATAGAATGGTATTGGGCCCAGCACAGAGTCCTTTGGGATCTCACTTGATTCCTCTTCTGAACTTGACAACTAATCAATGGTTGCTGTGTTATGGGAGAAGTACTTTCTTCTGTTTGCTTAAAGCCTGCTGGCTATTAATTTAATTGGGTTAAATTCTTGTTTTATGTGAAGGGATAGCACTTCCCTATTCAGTTTCTCCACACTATTCATGCTTTTATAGACCTCTAGCATATCCCCCTTAGTCGTCTCTTTTCTAAAATGAGCAGTCCCAGTCTTTTTAATATCTCCTATATGCCCAGTCATTTTCCTTGCCTTTCTCTGCATCTTTTCCAGTTCTAACACACCCTTTTTGTGTTCAGGTAACCAGAACTGCAGTATTCAAGGTATGGGCATATGATATTTTCTGTTTTATTACTTATCCTGTTCCTAATGGTTCCTAATGTTCTGTTAGCTTTTTTTATTCCTGCTGCACAATAAGCAGATATTTTCAGAAAACTGTCCACGATTCCAAGATCTCTTTCTTGAGTGGTAACAGCTAATTTAGATCCCATCATTTTGTATGTATAGTTGGGATTATGTTTTCCAATATGCATTACAGTAAAACCTCGATTTAACGGACCTCGATTTAACGGACTTCAGATGCAACGGACAAAATTTGTATGAAAGTCTGATGCATCCAAAATCCATTTGTCGAGGGCTCCGCCGGGGTTTGAGCTGGGGGCAGGCTGCCACCCGGCCCCCAGCAGCATGCAGGCAGCCTGGAGGGTCCCAGGAGCCGGGACCGTGCGGGCTGTCTGACCGCTCCTGGCGGCTGCCACCCGGGTCCCAGCAGCCGGGGACCCGGGCGGGTGGGCTGACGGCTCCCTGGGACCCGGGCGGGCGTGCGAGCTGCTAGCTGCCGCCCGGGTCCCAGCAGCCGGGGACCCGGGCGGGCGAGCGGGCTGCTAGCTGCCGCCCGGGTCCCAGCAGCCGGGGACCTGGGCGGGCGGGCGGGCTGCTAGCTGCCGCCCGGGTCCCAGCAGCCGGGACCCGGGCGGGCGGGTTGACGGCTCCCGCCTGGGTCCCAGCAGCCTGGGACCCGGGCGGGCAAGCTGCTAGCTGCCGCCCGGGTCCCAGCAGCCGGGGACCTGGGCGGGCGGGCGGGCGGGCTGCTAGCTGCCGCCCGGGTCCCGGCAGCCGGGACCCGGGTGGGCGGGTTGACGGGTCCCAGCAGCCGGGACCCGGGCGGGCGGATTGACGGCTCCCGTGATAAGTAAAACCTTGATATAACGGACTAATTCGGGCGAGGGGGTGTCCGTTAAAGCCAAAAGTCCTGTTATTTAATAATTTAAAAAAATTATTAAATAACAGACTTTCGGCTTTAACGGACACCCCCTCGCCCAATTTAGTCCGTTATATCGAGGTTTTACTGTACTTTAAACTTATCAACAGTGAATTTCATCTCCCACGGTTTTGCCCAGGTTTGTGAGATCTCTTTGTAATTCTTTGCAGTCAATTTTGGATTTAATATCTCAAATAATTTAATAAAATCTGCAGATTTTGCCACCTCACTGTTCACCTCCTTTTCCAGATGATTTATGAATATATTAAATACAACTGATCTCATTGATCCAGAGAACCCCACTAATTTCCTCACTTCATTGTGAAACTCATCATTTGTGCAACCCTTTGTTTCCTATCTTTTAACCAGTTACTGATCCATGAAAACCTTCCCTTTATCCCAGGACTGCCTAATTTGCTTAAAAGCCTTTGGTGAGGGCTCTCGTCAAAGGCTTTATGAAAGCCAGATACATTGTATCAACTGGATCATCCTTGTCCACATGCTTGTTGACTCCCTCAAATAATTCTAATAGATTGGCAAGACATGGTTTTCCTTTCCAAAAGTCATGTTGACTCTTCCCCAATATACCATGTTTATTTGTGTGTCTGATTCCGTTTTTTACTATAGTTTAAAACAATTTGCCTGATACCGAACTTAGGTTTACTGGCCTGTAATTGCCAGGGTTGCCTATGAAGCCTTTTATTAAAAAATCAATATTATGTTAGCTACCCCCCAGTCATCTGGTACAGAGACTTATTTAAGTGATATTCCTTCCATAGTTCTGCAATTTCATATTTGAGTTATCTCAGCTCTCTTGGGTGAGTACCATCTGATCCTGGTGACTTATTACTGTTTAAATTATCAGTTTGTTCCAAAAACTTCTCCATCAATACCCCAATCTGGGACAGTTCCTCAGATTTGTCACAAAAAAAGAATGGCTTTGGTGTGAGATCTTCCCTATAGCCTCTATAGTGAAGACCAAGGCAAAGAATTCATTTAGCTTCTCAGCAACGACCTTGTCATCTTCGAGTGCTCCTTTAGCACCACAATTGTCCAGATGCCTCAGTGAGTCCTTTGCAGGCTTCTTGCTTCTGGTCTACTTACAAAAGCTAACCACATTTTTTTGGTCTTTAGGTAGGTTCCTGAAATTTGGTCTTGCCCTGCCATATTGTATTTTTGTACTTAACTTGCCAGAGTTTATGTTCCTTTCTATTTTCCTCATTAGTATTTCATTTCCAATTTCTAAAGGATGTCTTTTTGCCTCCAACTGCTTTTTTCTTACTATGTTGATGGCATTTTTTGGTTCTCTTTTCTTTTTTTAATTTGGGGCATATGTTTAGTTTGAGCTTCTATTACAGTGTTTTTAAATAGTGTCCATGCCTTTTTCAGGCATTTTGCACTTGTGACTGTTCCTTTTAATTGCCATTTATCTGGCTCTCTTATTTTTGTCTAGTTCCCTGTTTGAAGTCTAATACTGCTGTGGTGGGTTTCTTTGGCATTTTTCCCCCTGAAAGGATGTTAAATTTAATTACATTATGGTTGCAATTCAGCTATATTCACCTCTTAAAACCGATCTTGTGCTCCACTTGGACTACATCTAGAATTACCTCTCGCCTTGTGAGTTCCAGTATAAGCTGCTCCAAGAAGCAGTCATTTATGGTGTGTAGAAATTTTTTCTCTGCATCACTTCCTAACATTACACATACCTACTCAATATGAGGATAGTTGGAAATCTCCCATTATTATTGTGCCTTTGTAGCCTCTCTCATCTAACTGAGCATTTCACAATCACCATTGCTATCTTAGTCAGGTTTTTCTACTGCTATTCTCTTATTGTTTGTTTAAGAGTATAGCAGTATAGTCAGGGGTGAAAGTAACCAGACTTACAAGTACGAGGGCTCAGCTCTGGGCTCCCATAAGGGGCAGGGCCTTGGCTGGAAGAGGCAGGGTTGGGGTCAGCCTTCCCCCCAGTCATATCATCTGTGCTGCCTGGCTCACGTCGCCTGGGGCTCTGGCGGAGATTTAAAAGGCCCCAGGGCTCCAGCTGTTGCTGTGGAAGCAGGAGCCATAGGACCTTTTAAATTACCAGGCCCCAGGACAGCTGCCCCTTTTATCCCACCCTCCCCACTCCCCAGAGCCACCGCCAGGGCAAGGCGTGTTTAAAAGGGGCAGCAATGAATGTCCGCTCCACAGGGGCTGGTACCAGCGGCCACTTCTTACAGGTATGCCGTTCCGGCCCGTATTGGCCTACTTTCACCCCTGAGTATAGTATTATTGTTCAGTAAAGTTAACTAATGAAAAAATATTACATTTTAGCGATGTGCAATATGCACATGAAAAAAGTCAAAAGTGTTTTTTTTAAACTATGTGTTTAAAATTTTCATTAGTATAAACTATTAAACAGGTTAAATATTAAAATAAGTCCTGGTACTCTCTACAAGATTTGCTCAGCTGGAGGTCTACACTCACACATATCTAATAGCAGAACTGCGGCCATAGAATAGATTTTAATAAAGGGACAGGCTGTTAGCTGAGAGGACCAAGATGGATGCTTTGAGGAAGTTGTAATGATGTCTTAACAATCTGTCACTGATGAGGCAGGGTATTTATTCAGAGTAAAAAATCTTTATGTTCAGATTTGTTGATGTCCTCTATTTACAGTTGAAATTAAAGAATTACAAAAATGTTTCTTCTGAGTGCCTAAAATGCTGTTATGAACTTCTTATGGAATTAAGTTACATTCAGCAGGACAGCATGGTGTTTGGTCTATATTGAGTATGTTGATTATTTCAATTTAAATCTTATAAGGCACCCATACCCCCAACCAAATACTTGCTGAAAACAATAATAAAAATCATAAAATGCTATGAGTGAAAGAACTACCTAATCAAAAATTCCAGTGCCTCTAATGCAAATTTATTACTTGATTGCAACCTAAGGTACCTCAACAGTAATGTATTATAAAGCATTCTGTTATATGTTACAGTGTAAGTAGTCTTTGGATTTTCAAGGGTTAAAATAAATGTAAATGTGAGATGTCTTACCTCTGCAGCAGGTATAGTGAGATAATTAAAAATAAGAGCTAGCAGAGAATTAGATGGGGGGAACACTAGGGTTCCTTAAATATTTCAAAGGATCAAGGAATTTATAAAGCACATAGTTATCTAGCCTAAACTGTGCTTTCCAAACATACTTTTAAAATCTGTATTCAACTGGGAAAAAAAACACCTTGATTTCTTTTAAAATTTAAAGATAGGTTTTGCTTCGGATGCTTAACTTCTGAGTCTTTAGTAAATGAGTTGTGGTTGCAAATATTGTTTTGTGTTGCTTTTAGTACAAATCTGAAACTGTAAATGACATGTTCATATATATAGTAAAGCTATGTATGCGTATTTTTTAAACACAGGTCTTTACTTGACTTTGAAAACCATTCCTCTGAAGTATCAGTTGCTCGAGCTGAACTTATACAAATTATTGAAATATGCTAGGCCCTGAGAAACACACTGCAAAGAAACCATCAAGTAAGTTGTTACTATATCAGGATTTTACTTTAACTTTTCTTGTTTTGTTCACTTCTTACTTTAAAGTTTAGGTGTGGGTTGTTTGTTTGTAGTTACCATAATTTGGATTGTGCTTTTAAATACTCATTGCCATAATAAAAAGTTTCAATTTTTTTCCCCTTGCCTCTTGAGTTGATTTCTAGTTTCCACCAAATTTTTGATGATGTATAAGGAAACAGTTCTCTTTCTTTCCCCACAGAAAGTTAATTTCTCCTTCCAGAAATCAAAGAGAGGTTGTAGTTTTGTATCTTGACATCACCAAGTAATTATGGTACTTTTGTTAAGATGCTTGGCTTTCAAAAGTGCCTTTCAAAAAGACTCATCGCCGTGGCGCCTCCTGCTGGTTGCCTTGGGCTTTAGCTCTTCACTAGCTCCAGTGTGCCTTCTGCAGGCTGGTGTCTCACCTGCCGCTGGCCCTGTGTTCCTCCTGGACCCTGGTGCCCTTTACCTCAGGGCTCTGCCCACAGCAGTATTCCTTTACTCTGGGTTTCCCCTCCCCAAGCCTCTAAACCCACCTTGACTCAGTGGCTACTGCCACTCGTCATCCTTTCTCCAGCCCTGCTCTACTTCCAGTACCCTGAGCTCCCAAGCACCCAGGTCCTTCTCTTCACAGTTAGAGAGAGACTCAAAGCTCCTCCTTGAGCCCTTATAACAGGGCCAGGTGTGGCCTGATTGGCGCATGGCCTCAGCTGTAGTTGCCTTCCCAATAAGCCGCTTTCACTCCTTTTTCCAGCTGTAGTCCTCTCCAGGGCTGCTTTCAACTTCTGTTCTGCAGGACTGGGGCAGCTGCCCCACTATAGCATGTAATATGAACATAAGAGCGGCCATACTGGGTCAGACTAGAGGTCCATGTAGTCCAGTATCCTGTCTTCCCATAGTGGCCAATGACAGCTGCCCCAGAGTTAATGAACAGAACATGTCATCAAGTGATCATCAAGTGATCCACCCCTGTTGCCCATTCCCAGCTTCTGGTAAACAGAGGCTAGGGACGCTATCCCGGCCCATCCTGGCTAATAGCCTGTTAGGAACCGGAAGATAATTGTGACGGCAACCACTAGGGGGCGTAGTTACGCTTCTGCGTCAACTCCAGGAGAGGGCGTAATGGTGGTATTAATGTGAAAATGACATTGCTGTTATCTGGGTGTTTGGGAACAAGTTCCCAGCTGCATGATTGTTTACCCCATCTGTGTGAGAATGAATGTGTGGGAAACTAAATGGGGAAACCGAGGCAGGACTGCGTAATCAACAAGTGCTGAACAGCGTATAACCAATCAGCTTGCTGCTTGCAAATGAGATATGAGTATGTATGAGATGCAAATGAGTACAGTAAAACCTCGATTTAACGGACCTCGATTTAACGGACTTTGGATGCAACGGACAAAATTTCTGATCCATATCAGACCGCGACCCCTCCCGGCTGCGGCCCCAGTCCCCTTTGCAGGCGGCTGGCTGCTGGCTCCCAGCTGCCGCCCCAGTCCCAGCCGCTGGCGGTCTGGCTGCCGGCTCCCGGCTGCCGCCCCAGTCCCAGCCGCTGGCGGTCTGGCTGCCGGCTCCTGGCTGCCACCCCGGTCCCAGCCGCTGGCGGTCTGGCTGCCGGCTCAAGGCTGCTGCCCCGGTCCCAGCCGCTGGTGGGCTGGCTGCTGGCTCCCGGCTGCCGCCCCAGTCCCGGCCGCTGGCGGGCTGGCTGCCGGCTCCCGCCCCGATCCTGGCAGCAGGCGGGCTGGGTGCTGGCTCCCGGCTGCCACCCCGGTCCCAGACGCTGGCGGGCTGGCTGCCGGCTCCCGCCCGGGTCCCGGTAGCGGGCGAGCTGGCTGCCGGCTCCCGCCCGGGTCCTGGTAGCGGGCGAGCTGGCTGCTGGCTCCCTGCTGCCGGCTCCTGGCTGCCACCCGGGACCCAGCAGCAGGCTGCCTGGCAGCCGGGACCCGGGCGGTCTGGCTGCCGGCTCCCGGCTGCCGCCCGGGTGCCGGCATCGGGAGGGCTGGCTGCCGGCTCCCGGCTGCTGCCCGGGTCCCGGCAGTGGGCAGGCTGCGGAGCTGCCTCCCTGACCCTGTGGCGGGCGGGCTGCTGCTCCGACAACTCAGGTTTTTTTTAAATTAAATAACGGACTTTTTGATTTAATGGACACCCCCTCGCCCAAATTAGTCCGTTAAATGGAGGTTTTACTGTATGGGTATATCTGTGCTGACACGCCCCTGTTTGTTGGGCTTCCTCTTTGGGCTTCTCTGGACATTGCCTGGGTGTGTTAGACATCTTGTATCGCGACAGTGCTGGCCGGGAAGCCCCCCAGCACGGAATGCCGCTCCCTCCAATAAACTCACCACTTTCCAACCAGCCACCTGTGTGAAGCCCCGTTTCTACCGGCAATGAGATAAACCCCCTGCAACATAGCCATTGATGGACCTATCTTCCATGAACTTATCTAGTTCTTTTGTGTACCTTTGTGTAATCATTTAGAGATTGCTAAAGATATTGACTATGGTGGACAACCCAAGAGCAAAGGCATGTGTAAATTATTAATGGGAACACAATCTTCCTTGTAGTCTATCTGACCCAACAGTTAGGGAGACCAAAACATATAAAGTATTCATATCAAGACAGATATAAGCATCACAGCACATTGCATATGAGAAATCACCTTTCATGTGTGGATTGAGAACTATCCAAACATTGCAAACATTTATGTGCATGCTTAATTCTAAGCATGTGAGTATTCTTTTCAATTAAGTACATGATTCTCTTTACATAATTTCATTGGATAACTGGATAGCCAAGTATAAGCATGACTTTCTGAGCCTGGAGGATGTTACAGAATATTACAAGTCTGAATCTATTAAGTCTAAACCTGCACATTTGTATATAGTACATAAATTAAACATACCCCTCCCTAATTGATTAATTACATCTGGTAAAATACCAGACTGATGACTGTTGAATGTAAATGAGATAGAGAAAGGAAAAAATTGTTCCTATAGAGCTAGGTAAATACTGGAAAAGATATTTGATTATTTGTTCAAATTCACTTTAGCATTTGTGACCTCCTTTCCATGAATATTTGTATGAGGGCTTTGTTTTGTTTGGTTGCAAAAATCTTCACTGGAAGAAAAGGTAGCTGGAATGCTCACATGTGTCACAAACCTTCATGCCACAAATGACTAATTCAAGGCCTCAGCCTTTAACAGAAGTTGTAGTCATCTAATATGAACCAGGAACCATAACATACAACTTGGGTTAATGATCACACAAGGCAAATACAGTAGATTCAGCTTATTAGCAGTCCCTTAATTGCCAGCAAAAATTTGCCTTTGTCCAGCAGTTGCAAATAAGCGGAAGGTAGGTTTGTGGGGCTGTAGCCAGGAAGGAAGTGATGATATGTGCATTCCCTGGTTGCAGTCCTGGAAACCTTCCTGTGGGCAGGGTAGCTGCAGGGAGGGAGGAGGGCTGCTGCCTGGATACTGGGGCTTTCTATGGGGAGCCAGGGTGCTGAGTGCCCACAGAAATATACAGTACTTCTCCCTGTGCTCTTCAGGGGTCAGAGCTCAGCATGTCCCAGTGCTTTCTTCCCTGGGTGCAGCCCCCTGACAGGGTGCAGCCTGAAGACTACAGAGAGCCTGCAGCCTCTTACCCTCCTGGTCCTTGTGAGCAAGCAGGTTTGCAGGGCTGCAGCCTCACAAGGAAGCACTAGGATGTGCTAAGTACCTGCCACCAGCAGGTTTGTGGGGCTGCTGCCAAGAAGGCATGTTTCAGCTCTTCCTTCCATGGCTGCAGCCTTGCAAACTTGCCTGCAGCCAGGGCCGTTCTCCAAAAAATGTTCTTAATAAGCAACACACCATTGCAAATATCCAAATCCCATTAACATTAAAGTCAGGGGGATGGGATTGGTTCTTGGCAATAGGTTGCTATTAACTGGAAGTTGTTAATATGCAGGTTGCTATTAAGCAGAATCTACTTTAGATACAGAAAAGACTCAAAAAATAGTTTACAATTTGTTCCCATTAAAGGTTTGTCAAATAATTTGTAAAAATGAGTCACCGCATAGATAATTTGTAAACTAAATTAAGGGCTTAATTTATTGAGTAAATGTTCTTCTATGAATAGTTAGACCACCTCTACTTTTTAGTAGACAGTTTTTCATTCTTCAGCTATCCATATCCAGGTACTTGACCTTTCCCTCTGGAGAAGAAAATGTTCATTGTTACCCAAGAGAAAACTTTATGCAGAAGATGCAGCTCATGTATAATCCATATTTACAGCTTCTGAAGAAATCGAATCTGGGAAGATTTTTCTTTTGGAATCAGTTTTAAACCCCAGCAGATGGTACAAAGATTTGCTCCAAATCACAATAGAGAGATGGGAAGAAGGAAAAAATCCCTGTCTGAGCATTAATTGGATATGGATAGTTGGATGATAAAAAATAAATGTTCTGTTCTTAATGTTACTTTCTAGTGATGACATGAACAGTGGCAAAAGGCACTGAAGCAATACATGATTCTATTTCAAACAAAATTTGTGTCTATTTTTTATCCTGTCCTCCGCTTGGAATTTTATCAATATATTACAAACCCATTATATGTGTTGGAGGGCCAGGTCAAGGTAATGCTGCTGGAATAGCTTTAGACATGTTATCCTTGATTATGTTTAAAGGATTGGGTTACCTCAGATGCTTTGCTCCCACAATGTGACATATTCCCCTTTACCTTTATATGTAGGTCAGTTTCACTGGTACTAGTAAGATCATTTAGGTCTGTTCCTCTCTCCAAGTTTGCAAAAACATTTTCTTCTATAATGCTAATTTGCTAAGGATTCCTATGTTTTAGATGGCATTTATAACTGAATACTTATACAAAATTTAAATCCTACATTTAAATAATATTTTTTATTTATTCTTTTAGTGATTTTTATGCAGTACTTTTGTTCAGTGCTTTACACTGAATGGTTGGAGAAACTCTCTTTTAAGAGGGCTTCATTTTATAAATTTAGTTTAAAATGTATAGAATCTTTTTTGAATTTCCAGTTCTTGGGTCCAGTATTATACATTTCAGATAAAGATTATTTTCAAAGAGTAAATGCTATGGTTTTTAGATTCTCATTTTCAGTGATGCTGAGCATTAATTAACAGCTGATACCAGTGGAAACTGTGGGCCCTCTGCACCTCCAAGTCCAAACCATTAAGGCTTAATATATGTGAGCATTACAAACATTTTCCACTGGGTGGCTACTATGATTGAGAATGTAGTAGAGTTCAGGTGATGGCTTTGGAATGACTTTTTGTTTCCAGATAAACAGGATTTTGAAGAAGCAATACACCCCAATTTTCCAATGCTAATAGTGTATGGTAACAGTTTAAGACTTAAATGGAAACCGTGTTAAAAAGCAATATATTTTATATATTTGCACTCTGATTCCACTCCATCATATATAAATGTCTTTTTTTTCCTGAGTTGGGATAAGTGCTTTTGACAGATTTCAGTATGATTGGATCTTGTAATTAAAAGTTTGAATAGAGAGACTCATAACATTCATGTCATTCGTTCTATACAAGAATATCTGTGAAGATCAATCTGAGTGATTTTAAATTCAGAAAATTATATTATGTTTAATGCTTTGCTAAAAGTGATTTGAAAGTAAGACTTTAATGTTGAAAAAAGCAAATATAAAGTTATTCCATTGCAGAGTATTGAATGTAACAGAATCAATGAAAGTCATATTGATCCACGTATATTTCTTAATTAAAAATAAAGGTAAAGGTTATGTCTATTGAGACCTTTTGTATTAGAATGCTATAGAGCGGAGGATCTCATCTGTTTTTTGTTTTTTTTTTAATTATAGTTTGGTTTTCCTCGCAATAATTGAACCATTTGCTGGGGGACCAAAATATTTTTTTAATAATAGCTATATAAGTAAGAAACAAAGCACTAGTACCCAGAGGGCTTAAAGTCTTTAGACCTTTCCCTCCCCCCTCTCCCCCCATGCCCTACCTCTTCAAATCTGGCTCTAAAAAAGGAAATGGGGGTGGGTAGGAAAATTAATCTTACACTCTTTTCTGTGTCACATTGTAAGCAGTACATTACTGCTCTTCTGTAAGTATATTTTTCACAGATGTAAGATGAAACAAATTCACAGGCAAAGAAATGTTTTGTCTTAGTTCTGATTTTATTTTCTCCCTTGGGCATATAAATCTCTTCACTCAGAGATACTTAAAACTGCTTTGCTCTGAAAGTTTAGGCCAAGCCAAGACCTGTATGGTATGAAATTGATGTAACAATGTGATATGAAAATTGTCCTTAAAGTTTTCTTGTAATTTCTGATTTGATTGTTGTGACATTGTTAGGAAAAGGCTGTATACATGTTTTAAGGGCAAGCATTGCAGGACCTGAAATTTTATTGTACAGATCTATTTAAGGCCTGGTCTACACTTAAAAGGTTTGCTAGAATACAGATGTCATTTAGGGATATGATCATCCCCCAGTAGATCTCTACTGGCAAAAGGCCTACTATAGATGCAGTTATGCTGACAAAAGTATTGTTTTGCTGGGGTAGCTTGTTTTACACAAACTATATCGGCAAAACTGCTAAAAAATACATTAGGAGGGTTTGCCTGTGTAGCTATGCTGGCAAAGCTTTTAAGTATAGACAAGGCCTTAGGGATTTAAAAATGAAAACAAAAGCCTTGAAATCTACTAGATACATTTAAATGACGAGAAATTTCTAAGGTAAATTACTAGTTTTGCATGGTATGTTTAAAGAAAAGTTGTAGGGTAACAAACACATTATTTCCCCGTGGAACTCCCATAAAACTTGGATGGAAGGAGAGAGAGAAAAGTAAGTCCATTGGACTAATGTGGTACCCCATCTTCTTTGAACACTTTAAATTCAAATCTAGTTTTAGGTGATAAGTGTTCCTAGTAAATATTGCCCAAGCGTTGGACAATTTATCATGATTAGCCATTTCCACAACATAATCAACTAATCCTGACTCAGCAGCAACTGATTAAAAAATGTCTCTGCCATATTTTTTTCAAGAAAGCCAGTTAGATGTGTCCCAGCCTATTATCTTGATAGTAAAAATCAATTTCTAATATATAGAATTGGCTATCAAAAGTTAACTGTTCTCGTACCATGCTCATCACCACAGTATCTAAGCATCTTCCTATATTTCATTAAGAAATGTGACTGTGACACAGTGGACATTTTTAGTAATATTTTTACCATCAGTTTCCCCTAATTATTGCATTGCTACCCAGTGAAGGAAACAGGATTAAGTTTGTTCTCAGGACAGGCTAAGAGACAAGCCTTGTATTCACATAAAGCTCTACAGCTGCAGCGCTTTAGTGAAGATGCCCCTACGCTCACGAGAGAGCTCCTGACAGTGTAGTTAATCCACCTCCCTGAAAGGCAGTAGCTATGTTGGTGGCAGAAGCTCTTTCCTTGACATATTGCTGTCTACACCAGGGGTTAGCTTGGTATAACTTCACTCAAGGTTGTGGATTTTTCACATCCCTGAGTGATGTAGTTATACTGATGTAGGTCTGTAGTGTAGACTTGGCTATAGGCAGGTGTGTGTGTGTGTGTGTTGCCTAGCTCTCTGAGTGGACTGAAGAATAGGTCATTAAAAAGGACTTGCCTAAACTGATCCATCTCAGTAAAAAATATGAGAAGACAATGGAAAGCCCAATCACCAGGACATCAACATCTAGCAACCAATGATCTAGAAGGAGGAGGATTTCCAAGCCTTTAAGCAGGAAATCAGGGCAGACCTCTCAGCTTGAGAACAAAGGACTGAGAGGTGTGAGAAATAAATTTCAACTCTGGAAGAAGCTTGGTTATCTCTCTCACCTGGCAACTGATTAGGAAAGGAAATGTGGAGAGCCAGAGATGGTGTTGGTTACAGTTTGGCTGGCTCTTCATGGCACTGGCTTGGCCAGGATGGACTATGGCTTAACTTCTGCCTCTCTTTGTTAATTTTAAGACTTCTTATGCAGTGTTCCAGTTGAATAATAAACGCTACTGTTTTGAAAATGCTGCTTGAGTCAGTATCACTGTAAATAATTAAGTGAGGTGCATTCATCCCTGACAAGTGTGCACGCCTCTACCTGGAGTGTACTTCAGTTGCTGAATAGACCTCACAATGTGAAACAGGAGTACTGAAGCCCCAGATTCAGTCTTAGGTGATGGTGAGGCCACATGGCCTACCCTGAAGGAAGTGTGAGACCCCTTGCAGTCTGGCACTTTGAAGTGGTTTCTCAAAGAGACTTTTTCAAATCTGGGGGCATAGCACCGATCCTGTGGATATACAACAGTGACTAACATCAGTCACATGTTTGCTCTTTGATCCTCTCCCTAGGGGGAGAAGTGTGTGCAGTGGAGTGTCTTGTTTTGATAGCATTTTAGGTTTTTAAACATTCATGTTGCTATATATTTAAGTTGTCCTAGGTTCAAGGTAATCAGGTTTTCCAAGAAGTAACAGAAATTACTTGGGTGCTACTGAATATGTTAATTTATTGCTCATCACCATAGAAACTAAGTGAAATTTGCATAACTGTTAAGAAAATACATTATTTGTCAAATCCATACAAAAAGCTATAGTATACTAATGTGCAAGTTGCAAAACGGCGCTCTCACAAGTCACATAATGCCAACATTAACACTCTGCTTGTGCCTATGCATTATGTTACATTCTGAAAAAAGGGGAGAGCACTGAAGTGGCAAAACTTGCAGATGATGCACAATTAAATGTTAATTAAGAACATAAGAATGGCCATCCTGGGTCAGACCAAAGATCCATCCAGCTCAGTATCCTGTCTGTGGACAGTGGCCAATGCCAGGTGTCCCAGAGGGAGTGAACCTAATAAGTAAACCTCGTTTAGAACCTCACAGCTTCCAACTGCCGGCCACAGTACAGTCCTTCAAACAAGCAAACAAACACACACAAGCTTAGCACACAGCAAGTAACCCTCAAATACAAACAAACAAAGACTCTGAGCAACTTCAGAGGGACTCAACAAAACTAGGTGAATTGGCAACATTGTTGGCAAATGCAAGGTAATGCGTCCTGGAAGACATAATGTAAACCCATTACACATACCGTTGCATTCTGAAACCACTCAGGAAGAAGGCTTGGGATAAAATCCTGGCTCCCTTCGAGTCAATGGGAGTTTTGTCGTTGAATTCAATGTGGCCAGGATTTCCCCTCTGGGTTTCATTCTGGAGAGAATGATGCAGTCAGAAAAGCAAATAAAGCATTAAGATGTATCATGAATATGACAGAAAATAAAACTGAAAATAACATAGTGCCATTATTTGAAATTAATGTTATTCCTGTACTTGAAGTGCCGTGTTCAAGTCTGGTTGCCCTTTCTCAAAAAGGATATAACAACAATTTATTCCAGTGCTTAACTATCCTGATGTTAAAGTTTTTCCTAATGTCCAACTTAAACTGCCCTTGCAGA
Source organism: Sternotherus odoratus (assembly GCA_032164245.1). Classification (NCBI taxonomy): domain Eukaryota; kingdom Metazoa; phylum Chordata; order Testudines; family Kinosternidae; genus Sternotherus; species Sternotherus odoratus. The sequence goes on along the minus strand of JAVMKO010000007.1, from coordinate 57,207,529 downwards.
AATTTAAGCCCATTGCTTCTTGTCCTATCCTCAGAGGTTAAGAAGAACAATTTCTCTTCCTCCTCCTTGTAACAACCTTTTACGTATTTGAAAACTGTTATCATGTGCCCCCATGGTCACTTTTTTCAATCTTCCTTCATGGGTCATGTTTTCTAGACCTTTAACCGTTTTTGTTGCTCTTCTCTGAATTTTCTCCAATTTATTCACATCTTTCCTGAAATGTGGACACTGTATTTTAGTTCAGACCTAATAAGCATGGATAGAGCAGAAGAATTACTTTTTGTGTCTTGCTTGTAACACTTCAGATAATATACCCCTGAATTATGTTTGCTTTTTTTGCAAGTGTTATGCTGTTGACTCATATTTAGCTTGTGATTCACTATGACTACCAGGTCACTTTGCATAGTACTCCTTCCTAAGCAGTCATTTCCCATTTAGTATCTATGCAATAGATTGTTCCTTCCTAAATGGAGTGCTATAAATTTTTCCATATTGAATTTCAGTGTTTACTTCAGACCATTTCTCCAATTTGTCCAGATTATTTTGAATTTTAATCCTATCCTCCAACGCACTTGCAACCCTGCTCATCTTTGTATCATCCACAAACTTTATAAGTGTACTCTCTATGCCATTATATAAATAATTTATATTGAACAGAACCAGATCCAGAACAGGTCCTTGCGGTCCAGAATCCCACTTGACTGTGAACCGCTGATTACTCTGTGACAATGGTTTTCCAACCATTTTGCACCCACCTTATAATAGCTACATTTAGTTGTATTTCCCTAGTTTGTTTATGAGAAGGTCATGCGAGACAGTACCAAAAACTTTACTAAAGTTAAGATACTCCACATCTACTGCCTCCCTCCATCCACAAGAGTTTTACCCTCTCAGAGAAAGCTGCAGTCGGACACCGCAATACCGCAACGATCGGGAGCCAAAAATACCCGATCGCGGTAACGCAGGGTCGCGCTATTGTGAGGTCGCGGCACATCAAAGTGCCACGTGCCGCCGCCATTGGAAGCCCCGCGTGCCCCGCACTATAAGCGGATTCGCACTATAGCGGGGCGTGGTATTGCGGGGTTCCACTGTATTAGATTGGTTTGACACATTTTGTTCTTGACTGCTCTATGCTGACAGTTATTTATCACCTTATTATCTTCTAGGTGTTTGCAAATTAATTGCTTAATTATTTGTTCCATTATCTTTTGGGGAACTGAAGTTAAGATGACTGGTCTGTAATTCCCAGGGTTGTCCTTATTCCTCTTTCTATAGATTGGCACTATATTTGTCCTTTCCATTAGGTCTTTGCCTTAGGCATGTTTCACCTTGAACATGTAATGTTCAACAGTATATACCCTATAGTATAAATTATGTATAAAGAAGTTTAACAAAAATGAGGTCATAATTTTGCTAAAGGTCTTTCTGCATGTTCACTGTAGACATCAGTGGTAAAGCGATGGTTGGCCACTACAGTTTCCAAACACTTCACCATTTATGAATCTTTACCCTAATGAGAAATTGCAAGACACACTCCCTAAACTACATATTGCAATATAAAATGAAAACTACCTTGTTAGTGGCAGCTTTGTGAGGTCAGCATTTCTGGAAATTGAGTCCATTCAAAATAAATATGAAAATAAGTCTTTATGTTCAAGATAATAAAAGAAATGTCTTATTTTACTGGACCATTTTAATTTATCTTCTTAATTTAAAAATGGGCAATAATGAAAGAGGCTAACCTAAAATGTAGAACCATTTCAGATTCTTCGTATGCTTTTTCAGTTCTCACAGGAATACAGCCTAAAGGAAACAATATAAATTAATGATGACATTCATTTCAGAGATAGCATTGCTATTGAGTCTGGAAGAATGAAATGAAACCTGTATTGTTCTAAAAACATCCCTTTAGGTCTTCTAGAAGGTGACAATTTGCACATATGGCTTCAAGGCTTGTTCTCACTAAGTATTTGGACATATAGCATGTCATGTGTGTGCCTGAAGTTAATTCTGTAGCTTAACCGTGCATATGAAAGAAAAATTGGTTCTCATCAAGAACCACAATTGCACCATGTGTCCTATTTTTAAACTGTCCATTCAGAATCAATTTGATGTATATTCAGTAATGGAGAGGTACACATGGTACTCATGTATCATTTTTTTTTAATGTAGGCAGTAGGTTAATGAGAGGGGTCAGGTGCAAGTATTAGAGTGTTAGAATTGTAGTAATCCCATCATCATTAATAAGTCTATGTGCTTTGAGAACTTGGCATAATAATAATGTACATAAAGCTTGTAATTGTGGCAAAATCATGGGTAGTCACCTTTGCTGTAAAAATCTCCTCTGTCAATTGTTTTTCATAAAATGTTTTTGGGTACAATTATGAATATTTTGTAGTGGACATTTAAATTAGGGAAGCAACTCTCTGAAAAGGAGAGATGTAGGTTCAATTCCCCTGATATTGTAGCCTTGTATAGCACTTTTTGTCCATAGGTCACAAAGTACTTTACAAAGATGAGTAAGTGCCACCATCCTATTTCACAGATAGGAAAACCAAGTTTGTGAAATGATCTGTGAAAACAGCCTACACTTCGGTATGTTAAATTTTCATAGTCCTGGCTGATATTCCTGATAGTGAAAAAAGCCCAGACCCACTCTGAGTCTTGGTGGGTTGTTCATATTTTTAGCACAGATTTACTGCGGGTGCCATGGTTACTAATACTTTTCACTGGTTTTTCATCTTCTGAAGTGTTTCCTCAGAATAATGAGCATTCAAGTTCACCATTAAAGTGAGTTTGTTTTGTTGCTATGGGAAGATGGAAAACTTAAACCTACGGTTTCTGGTAAGAACTTTAAATCGGAAATATTGGGACTGAATTTCTATTGCTCAAGCTTTAATTTTACTACATGAACTTCTTCACTCATTGTTTCTTAAATTTCTAGCAAATGTTGAATTACTGAGCACTTGTCTTGATGTTTTATGCCTCATTGTGATTGGGACAAAATATGAGAAATGGGAAACCATGAGTACAAGGGCTTAGAAACAAGATTCTCAGACCCTAATGGCTGGGGTGTGACTGCGGCTGTCCTTTAGCTGCTATTTCAGCTATAATCTACTGCTGCTTCTCATATGGAGGTTCGGGCTCCCAGATCAACTCTGTGCAAAACAACTGAATAACATAGACTAGACTGGCTAGTTCTTTTCCTACTCAGGGCTGGCGACAGGGTGGTACAACGGTTACAGCTGTACCGGGCCCCGGACTTCAGGGGGGCCCCCCTGAAGTCCGGGGCCGGTACAGCTGTAACCGTTGTCCGGGGCTGTGAGCGAGGCGCGCTCACCAGCCCCCTCCCCCGGCACCTAGCAGCCAGCCCCGCCCCCTTTGCTTCTCCCGGCCGGCCACACGGCCGCAGCACATGCCGGGGTTGGGGCCCGCTGGAGGTAGGAGGCTGGGGGGGTGGGCGCGGGAGATCGGCGGGGCGGGGAGGGGCCCGCGGGAGGCAGGAGATCGGCGGGGGGGGCGGGAGGCAGGAGATCGGCCGGGGGGGGGGCCGCGGGAGATCGGCCGGGG